>MJUU01067627.1:4195-22942 GCA_002080025.1 Modiolus philippinarum
TTAACTGTTAAATCATTGATTTTCTAGTCAACTTTCTAAATCATAAATGATGAATTTTAGAAAGGTATGTAAAATTGTACTTATATTTTTATACAATACCAAAATTTATGGGGTCATAACAATAATGGTTATGGTATTGCACATGCAGCAGTTGTGTCAATGTTGGCTATAAGAGTCCTGTGTTTGTGGCATCTGTGAATTAATAGATTTTAGTGAATAACCTATTTTGATTTTAGTGATTGGATTGTTGTAAAATTTGTGAATAATGCTTCTTGGCACATTACAGACTTTAAAGTTAATAGACCCAAAAGGCAAGAAGTGGCTGAAGTGCAATTAAGTCCTAAAAAACCATTATTTTAATATTATATTTTGATGTGGTTTGTTTCATTTATTAGAATTGTGCATTTGGAGTATGTCAGTAGATTTGATGTAGTTATGTGCATATTTTTACCAAAATGTATGTCAGCAGATTTGATGCAACAATACATGAGCATATTTTTTCCAAAATATACTTTGAGAGTAAAGGTTTTGGAATAATATGCACATATAGGCAATATAGAAAAATGCCAAAATTATTATGAAAAAAAGAACATTCCATGCTGATATGAATATGAAAACATGCTGAGATTTTATGGCATCAACACAATATGAGCATTAAATTTATGTAAAAATAATAGGATCCCAAATATACTTACATTTATATTACATCAACAGTAATCCCTATAATCTTCTATTACATAAATGGATTAAGATAAAACTTGTTAGACAAGGGGAAGAAATACATAAAGAATGTATCACACTTATTTTTAAGACTATTTATCTACACATTAGGAATACAATGGCTGGACAAAAGACAACTGTTATTGATAAAATTTATTAGACCTAGGGACAAATAGATTACATCCAAGTCTTTTTGAATTGATCAAAAGGTAATTGACTCCCCGGGAGATTACCTGGAGAAAACATGTTTTATTTTGTACCTGTTAAACAAATCTGTAATTTATATACCAAAAAATTCATTATTGCTGCCATTTTATAAATGTCATAGTGATAATATTTGAAAGATGAACATTGTACTTTTAGCAATGAAAATAGGTAAGTGAGAATTTCAAGTACCGGGATTTGTCTATCTTCTAACTGTCAATTGGTCCCATTTTACTGAGATTTTCATAGTAGGTTTGAAATTGGAGCTGATTAAAAATTATAGAGGGGGAGGGTAAGGAAAGTGAAGAATCTGATGATTAAGTATTTGATTTTGACCTATATTGAGGTGGCACAGGCTGGAAAGAGGTTGAAATAGAACAATAGAAATTGAGCTCTCGTTTAAATGAGGTAGGAATGTTTCTTTTTGGATTGTTTACCATAGATGCATAATTATAAAAGTTATTTCCAATGACAAAATTACTATTATTTTTCATTCCTATATTTTGAATTTATTTGAAAACAACGTAGATTGCCACGGGTGAACGTATAGATGCACATACAATGCACAAATTGGCATAAAAGATCAATTTTGTGTCTGTCTTTCAAAGCAGATCCCCAAAAAGGCCATCCTTAGATTTTGACCAATTTGTATACGGATTGTTGATATCCCTGGTAATCCATGTGCAAATTTTTATTTCTGCCCTTTGTAGCGTTTCTCCAGAATTAAAGTTCAAACACAATTGAATTTTTCTGTCCTACACATTCTTTCCAAGGTTTCTTTCAGGAATCAACTTTGTATAAAAAAGAAACTTTCTAAAAATCACCTAAAAAATAATACCAAATGGTAAACACCCTTACATTACACTTAAAATACTAATTAGTACGTGTCCGAAAATCTTGAAATTTAATGCAGTGAAAATACTTAAAGTAATACAGGCGCCTTTAATTGCCCCATATATTTATTTCACTGTGAGTACAAATCACTCACGGGCTAAAAATATAATGAAAAGTCCATTTTCTCCCTACTTAAAAACTTGAAAAAAGTGGATCCTGAAAAAGGACATATGCAGACATCAATTTCATATGGTTTATGTGATGCGTAATTGTATATTTAATAATACTCGTAAATTTTGTTTCCGCCCATGCCCTTTTAGGGTGGCTAGAATTTTTTCTTTATTATCATACAATTTTGACTATCAGATAGAGTTGGTTTTAAAACCATGTTTTACAAATTAATCAACGAAATTGTATATTTCTCATTTACCTGTACCATACAGTGATTGTTGCAGCATAAGATGCATGGAATATGAAATCTAAAAAATGCTGCAAATGTAAGAAATTAGATTTTTTTTTATCGTTGCTGTGTCATCAAGCATATTGTTTATTTGTGGAGATGCCAGGTGTACATATTTACAAGGGAGACAATTTTTGTAAACTACTTCCCGGCCTGGGCAACAATGACTTAAACCAAGTTTTAGAAAATTTAAATGAAAATGCCAATGATATTAATATTTATACCCATATGAAATTTTCTGTATTTATATTTCAGGCATCGTTATAATAAAAATATGTAAAAAAAACACTTATGCCTTAAATAAAATTTCATTTGTTTGCTGTTGCCTCCCTACCCCAAAACTTTGGCCCTACTAAAAAAAAAATTATTGTATTGCTACAACCCTAATGGGTTCATCTTTGCAATTTGAATAAATGAAATAAAAATTGATGTTTTGAATATTTTATTCTTTTTATTGTCAAGATTTTCAAATTTTCATGTTCATAGCTAAATTTGGTGCCCTCTTTGGGGGAATTTCCCTACCTATCAAAATACCTCAGTAGGCAACGGCAAACAAAGATTTTTTTAGGAATTGGCCATAGGATGACTTATTCAGAAATGTTTTTCTTGTCCATATAATCGTAGATACCATTAAACTCATCGTTTTTTTACATTTTTTACAAGGATATGCAATTGTCCCTTGATTTAAAATTTTTCTTTTCTGATCAATAATGTACAATGGGCTGTATTGATTGGCTCACAGTTTCAGCTGATAGTTCCATCAAATTACACTTTACCTGTGATAAATATGTTAATTAACCTGGATTGAATACCTTTGTTTTGACAAGTAAAATGTGTCAACTTCCTACACCATTAAGGCCACCTAATTTACATTGGATTGTGACATCAGTTGTTATTTTTGTATGATTATATTGAAAGATTGTAATAAGGAATTCTCTGGAATTCTCTAGTAAGGTAAATGTATTTGTCATTCATTTATTTGACCCAATTGTCTTAACTTGGTTTTTCGGGGAGCAGATATCCATGAAAATCTATATTCACCATCTGTGTACATATATATAGGTATATATGTTACTTTATATACATGATTATATATATACATAAGCTCATCAATATCTGGAGGCCACATTGTAGAAAAGTGTTTATTGTGAAAATATTAAAAATCATTAATGTAAATGTACTGTTTGGGGGGGGGGGGTCCTACCTTATATTAGAAGACATCAGGCTCTGGATAATAAAGTAACATATGCTGAAACAAAACATGCAATTATTGTCATGCTTATCGTGAGATGTTATGGTACTATGTACATAATATGCTAGTTTGTCCATAATAGGCTCTAATAAAAATATAAATAAGTGTTAGGCCATAATGAAATAATTCCTAGCTTCTCATCAATTTTTTGTCAAAATTTGGGGTAAGCAGCAAATATGGTTTTATATTTTGTATGGAATTTTCTGATAAAATGCTGTCATTTTAAATAAATATACTTAAATCAAAAATTTTTTTGAAATGGGTGAAAAAAATCTTGGGTGGGCTGGGATGAAAATCTTGGATTTTTTTTTATTTTGGCCCTACTGCAAATTGTTAAATTTTTCAACAAAAAATCCTAAATATACTGGTAAACAATATAAAAGGTTAAATTTAAAGATGTAAATATTAATAGCTTTAAGAGATGTGTCAACAAATACCATTTGCAAGCTACATATGGCTACCCTGATTTTATGAAGTATCTTAGACCGATTTTGACTGCCTTTGTATCTTTTTATTCTTATTAAGAAAGCTTTCAGAAGTGTGTAGGCAAATCTCGAGTAGCTCTACCATTTCTGAGCTATAAGGGGTAGGAATGGACCTAAATCTTGCTTTTACAAAGTATCTTAATTTTTTTTTTACAAGATTTGAACAGGGTTTGTTGAGTCTTCAAAAGTAAGCTTTTAGTTCTGTCTTGACAAATCTGCTGTAGTTCTTGCCATTTCAAAGCTATAAGGGACTAGATATGGGGCAAAATCTTGTTTTTTAGCTCACCTTGAAAGCTCACTGAGGTTTTGCCATCACTATGGGTCTGTCAGTTGTCATTCTGTCGGTCATTATTTTTTCATTGAAACATCAACTAATTAACCACTGATCCAGTTGGATTACCAAACTTTGTCACAATTATAGTCCTTGGATGGTTCCCTTCAAAAATAATGCAAGGAGTGTCTGCATCTAATCCAAGATGGTGGCTAGCATGGAACATAGTTTTACATTGGGCCATATAGGAAACTTCTCCTCAAGACACTTCTGAACCAGTTGGAGCCATTAGTCCTTGGGTAGCCCCTTTCAAAAATGATTTCCATGTCTCATCCTAGATGGTCACGAGCTGCCAACATAATATTAGAGAGAAAGAACATTTTTAAAGATCTCTTAAACCAATGGACCAATTGGCACCAAACTTAATCACAATAGTCCTTGGTTGGTCCCCTTTAAAAATAGTTTCCAGTTGGTTTGCATCATATTCAAGATGGCTGCCAGCAATTGTTGAACAGCTGACCTTATTGGGATCCTCTGAAAGATCTTTTCAGAAACTACTGTGCCAATTGGCTAAGCTATGATTTAGGAGATACATGTAGGTATCTGTGAATTGAAATCAAACATCACAAGTGTATTATTGAAGCCATGCCTCAGGTGAGCGACTCTGGCTCTTGAGAGCCTCCTGTACAAGTATCTGCATTATTTTATCCCCCTTTTTTGAAGGAGATGGGGGTATACTATTTTATCCTCTGCATATGTCCCTCCAACAAAGCTTTTCTCTGCAATGGTAAAGATACATGTTTCTGAAATGGCCATACAGCTCATTAAAATTTATTGCAATTGATCAAGTTAACAATACATTTGTATATGTGTTACGGTCTCATGTTCATTTACTCCATATTCTTTCATAAACTATGTACAAATTCTTTCAATGTGGACAAATCTTTGTATGGTCATGCCATATTATGGATGGATTTTCATACCTGTCAGGATACCTACTACAAATCAGAACTCATGTTGTTTTCAGCTGTATAGAACTACAACCATAATAATAAAAGTAACTATTTATTTACACAATAAATAAAAGGAACTATTTATTTACACAATACTTCTGCAGTAACAGTCATGACAGTACTTATCATTCAGCAAATTTAGCAATCCCACACTATTTAGAGGTACAATGATTATTTACTCTCTATCAGCTTTTATACATGTTTGGGTCTATGAATTTCCAAATGTTTGGAATAGATGTGCGCTGAAGAGACAGAAATTGTCGAAGCAGTTATATATGCAGAAACTAACAGTAATTTACATTAAAGTCAGTATTTTGATATTTATATAGAAACGACTATAAATCTATAAATCCTTTCTGAATTACATGTTGTGTGTTTTACATATCAACTTTTTTCTCTTTGTTTCTTTGCAGTCACCAGCCAAAGGGATCATAAAGCCAATCGCATTTAAACCAGTCATTATAAATAACAGTTACATCAAGACAAATAACGAAAAATATTCTTCAAATGAGCATCATATGACGGGATCTCATGGTTCTGAACAGTCCCATCACGCCATTCAGATGGAAAGTGAAATGTCGAATAGTTTTTCAAATGGAAGTTCAAAACATTTTTTGCCTGATAGACCGGACTTATTTTCAAGTGTAGTCTCTACCACTGACATGGATGGCTATGTCGGGACCCCATCACCTAGCGACAGTGGGGTAGGGGAGTTAGAGGCCATACTTAGGGAGAAAGATGCAGAGATAAACACATTACGTGAAGTCATGGATAAAAATGAGAGAGCTATATTTCAAGTCTATGATGAAAAAAAGAAATCATGGGCAAAGGAAATCCATGATTTAAAAGCAGATTATGAACAGAAACTTAAAATTGTGCAGAGAAAGGCTTACAAAACTGAACAAGTATTGTCTTTACAGTCTTATAAAGCTCAACAGGAACTCAAATCTGTATTAACAGAGTTGGAAAAAGTAAAGGCTGAAAGAGACAATCTGAAAAAGAAAAGTGGTGAAAACGAAGAAAGGTACACAGATTTACAGGGTAGGAAAAGTTCACAAAGTTCCGAATTTTCTCCTGAAGTTGTTGATCTGCAACAAAAAGTTGACAATCTTAATTCAAGTTTGATGAAACAAAATGAAGATCTGCAGTTATTACAATTCAAATTACAAGAAAAAGAATGTGAAATAAATGAAAAAGAAAATGAACTCTCTAAAACTTTCAAGGAAGTAATCTCTAAAACGGAGGAAGTGAAATCATTGAAAGCAAATTTACATCGAGTTTCGGGTGACAGTGATGTGGAATTAATGGATTCTAGTTTCTGTTCATGTGATAAAGAAATTCAAACAGAATTAAGCACCAAATTGTCGTCACCGTCATCGGTGCGATTGTCTTCCTCCTTATCTGGTGACAACCAGTCAGAGAGTTCAGTTTTATGCAAAGAAATTCAGGAATTAAGTGAAGCATTGCAAACTAAAACAGATTTTTTCGAAAAAGAACGTGAACAGTGGAAAGATGAGAAAAATAAAGTGATACGATATCAGAAGCAGCTACAGTTAAATTATTTACAGATGTTTAATAAAAATAGAATGCTTGAAGCAGAAGTAGAACAACTAACTTTAGATCTGGAAAATCGTGATCTTAAATTAATGGCTATGAATGGCGGAGATGAATCTGTATGCTAGACAGAGAATGTAGATTACGCATAATTGTGCTAGTTATTTTAATGGTGCTATTTTGTTTTCTTTCACTTGTTAAGATCAAGTTGATGTTTTGTCATTACTTGGTATCATTGTTAGCCTATCCCTTCCCAGATTTTTTCAGCAAATGCAAAAAAAGATTTTTTGGGTAAAACCGTAATTTTCTTCAAAATGAACATCAAGTTTGTATATATATTATTGGCATAAAAACAAAACAAAAACAAAAAATGCTTAAATACCAAAAATTGAAAATCTAGGAATTATTTTTGAATGACCTTATACTTCAATAAATTTTTTATATTGCAGTAATAACATGAATAAGCCAGACCTTGTCTAAGTGTCAACAAATACATAGGGTGTCAATACAATGGACACAATTTTTCATTGATATTCATATGATGAAAATACACAAGAGCTGTACAATTTATTTATTTGAAAAAAATGATCTTATTATTCAAAATCAATAAGTTCTCAAATTCTTGGAATGTGCAAATGACTTAGATTTTTTAACTAAAAAGTGAGCAAGTGATATTTTACCAAGGGAGGTAATAAAATATGTAATTGTATAAAAGAACACTACTAGTAATTTAGATAGTTGTCTTGTTAAAACTTTAGACCTTTCTTCAAACATTTCAATATTGTGTTATCTAGTTTTAGAATTTTCAAATACTAACATGACTAAGCACATGTATGTTAAATTTTAACAAATTTCCTGAAACGCTCATAAACCAGTTATTACTATCTGACTAATACACCATCACTATTTGACTACTTTTCAATAATTGTATCTTTGATTCCTATTTTTAGTTCACCTCAACGAAGTTGAGGACTATTGGAGTACCCCCGGCGTCCGCGTCCGCATTTAGGTATATATCTTGGTAACTATGAAGGGTAGGATCATCAAACTTTGTATACAGATGCATCTTGGGCTATCTCACAGCCTCCAAGAAAATCAGGTCTCTTTGACCTATATTTTCCGCTTGAAAGACTTACATTCAAGTTAACGTCCGAGTTCAGATCTCAGTCACTATACATGGTAGGATCATGTAACCTTGCATATGCATGCATCTCTGATGGTAGGTCAGCATCCAGGCAAAATTAGGTTACTTTGACCTATATTTTCTGCTTGAACGACTAACATTTAAGTTTATGTCTGAGTTCAGATCTCAGTCAATATACATGGTAAAATCATGTAACCTTGCATATGCATGCATCTCTGATGGTAGGTCAGTATCCAGGCAAAATTAGGTTACCTTGACCTATATTTTCTGCTTGAACGACTAACATTTAAGTTTATGTCCGAGTTCAGATCTCAGTCACTATACATGGTAAAATCATGTAACCTTGCATATGCATGCATCTCTGATGGTAGGTCAGTATCCAGGCAAAATCAGGTCTCTTTGACCTATATTTTCCGCTTGAACGACTTACATTCAAGTTTACGTCCGAGTTCAGATCTCAGTCACTATACATGGTAGGATCATGTAACCTTGCATATGCATGCATCTCTGATGGTAGGTCAGCATCTTGGCAAAATTAGGTCCCTTTGACCTATATTTTCTGGTCGAATGACTTACATTCAAGTTTGTGTCTGAGTTCAGATCTCAGTCACTATATATGGTAGGATCATGTAACCTTGCATATGCATGCATCTCTGATGGTAGGTCAGCATCTTGGCAAAATTAGGTCCCTTTGACCTATATTTTCTGGTCGAATGACTTACATTCAAGTTTGCGTCTGAGTTCAGATCTCAGTCACTATATATGGTAGGATCATGTAACCTTGCATATGCATGCATCTCTGATGGTAGGTCAGTATCCAGGCAAAATGCATCTCTGATGGTAGGTCAGCATCAAGGCAATATTAGGTCACTTTGACCTATATATTACGCTTGAACGACTTACATTCAAGTTTACGACAGAGTTCAGAACTCAGTCACTATACATGGTAGGATCATGTAACCTTGCATATGCATGCGTCTCTTATGGTAGGTTAGTATCCAGGCAAAATAGGTAACTTCGACCTATATCTTCCGCTTCAATAGCTTACATTCAAGTTTATGTCTGTGTTTAGATCTCTGTCACTATACATGTAAGGATCATGAAACCTTGCATATGCATGCATCTCTGATGGTATGTCAGCATCCTGGGAAAATTAGGTCATTTTGACCTATATTTTCTGCTTGACTGATTTTCGTTCAAGTTTAGGTCCACATTCAGATCTCAGTCACTATACATGTAAGAATCATGTCACCTTGCATATGCATGCATCTTTGACAGAAAGTCAGCATCCAGGCAAAATTATGTTACTTTGACCTATATTTTCAGCTTGATTGACTTACAACCAAATTTACAGAAGAGTTCAGATCTCAGTCACTGTACATGTTAGGATCATGGAAACTTGCATATGCATGCATCTCTGACAATATGCCATAACCAGGCGAACTTTGTAATCATTGATTGTTTATTAACTGCCTGAAACACCAGTTATTTTATTAATCATCAAACAGTTAGTCATTTGAACCATTTTTCATTAGGGTCTTAATTAATGTACGAGTGAAGTAGAATTAACTTCCAGTTCTCAACCCTTTAAAATTTTAAAACAATGTTGGACCAAAAGGAACTCTCAAAGACCAGTTAATTCAAATTCTACCCAGAATCCATCTTGTATCATGTGGTACAAAACATTTCATTTCTTCTATTGAAAACACTTATTTTTAATACTTGATTTCAAAAATTCTTACAATAATATACGGTTATAGAATGGGATTTTTCATATTGGTCCTTTATTATGTCCAAGGACGGTCGTATTGGGCCGAGGCAATGCTGAGGCCCAATACGGCTGTCTGAGGCCCAATATGACTGTCTGAGGACATAATACAGGACCAATGTGAAAAATAACATTCTATGACGCCTTTATTAAATAGTTATGTAAAAATATAAACTATCGATTCAATGGCAACAAAATGGGCGAAGGACTTGTCAGTCAATTTTTATGTTTACTTTTCCTTTATTCTCAAGTTTATTTTCATGTATTTCTGCTATGTGGAACAGTCCCTAACATTTGTAAATTTGACTTGTGATTGCGTTTTTTAATATATGACGATATTTGGATAAATATTTGAGATGTCCGTCAGTCGCGCAAATGACTCAAGTTCAATTCAGCGAATGGTGGTTACCTGACAAAAAATTACTTTTCTGATCTTCGTACATGTAGCATGAACATTTTGTGTTGAAATCTGATTGTTGACATGTTTGAATACTATGATGTTTCATATTAAAAATCACTGAACAATCAAAGTATTTTTCAGAATGTCAACAAACCAGCGTCGTCATTGATGTCCTTGAACTTCTGCAAATATGTAGAAATACGGGATCGGATCCCGGAAATGAGACTGAATTTCTGTTTTGAAATAAATCGTAATAAAAAACGTACAATTGAGTAACATTGTAGCAGTCTAGCAGATTATTCACATGGAATTATGTTCTGTTCATGATATTGCCACCATTTTGTTGAAAATTTAATGAACCGAAGTCCGTATTGGGCCTGGCCGTATTGGCCTAGTAAACCCGTATTGGGTCAGTAAATCTCTATTGAGCCAGTAAATCCATATTGGGCCTGCTTGGCTGTATTTGTCCAGTTTACCTATCTATATTTGCTCTAAACATTTTGTATTGCATAGCCAGTTTTAATCATATTTTACATATCTGTTTAATAACAACTCCTATTGTTTAAAACAAATATTTCCCTGTCAAATAGGGGTATAGAAATTACTGTTATTTTATCAGTCAGAACTTTATTAGTTTTAGGCTTTTTCTCTTTCTGTAAGAATCTGTAAAACACATTAGCGGATTTTTATAACTAAACAGGGACTTTCTCATTATAGTGACTTACTAGTGTCTTCCCCTTTCCTAATAAAATAAAGATTCGTGTCCAAGATGGTTTACTCTTTGGATGTTATATACATTTTTCTTTATGTAGAAAATTCTGTAAAACAAACTTCAACATTTTTGTGCCAAACTTCAAATCCTGTGGGTGAGACAAGCTTGTTTCAGCTATACTTGTTTTTAAGATACCCCTTTCATCTTGAATACTGTATGAAAATATCCTGTCATGTTACAACAGAATAATATTTATCTAATTGTTGATTTATAATGTTTTGCACCCCCTTTTGCGTTACAAAAGTGATTTTGTAAGACTTGTATGTGATTTTGAACATATTATGTAATGGCATATCTTGGGGACTCAAATTCTTATAAACCACTACTTGGATTTTGTTCAAATTTACCTGGGTTATGCTAGATATTGCTCTGCTGTTGTAAATGCATGGCAGTGTTATTTAAATGTTGGAATATATGTTAATCCCTGAAGTTTCATACCTGGTATCAAGTGTTTGACCCTTTGCACATTGTTTTTTTCTGTAGACTGTAACATTTTGTTCCATTTCCCTTGCATTCTTTTTTTTCACAATATTGAGAAAGGTTATGATTTAAAACAGGACAAGACTGTATTTATATTGCCATGTATTGTTACAATGCCAAGACAAATTGTCATTTAATCTAGTCAAAGGGAGCTCACTCCTTACTTTCTGTTATTATTTTAAGATATTATACATGTAACTAAGCATTTTGACTTCAAAAGTCTTCCTAATATTATTGTGTAATAGTATTAAAATATAATTTGTAAAACAATATTGTACTTGCTTTATTATTAGGGCCTCACATGGAGATGCAGGTGCCCTATAGTTTTCACTTTGTCTGTCTGTCTGTCAGTCCATCAAAAATTTTTTCCGTCAAAGATTTCTTTGCTTGTATAAGTGGGAATGATTTGAAATTTGGTCTTAAGCTTGGTAATGATAAGTTGTATAGTGTAAGTAATTTTCAAATTCATCGAGGTCCACTTTCTGTTTGCCAATACTTTGATCTCAACTATAACATGTATAAACATGATAAACTAAATTTTCATTAAGGAATTTCTTGGCTTGTACCTGGGGGAATGATTTCAACTTTAGTCTGAAGCTTTGAAATGATGAGTTGTATTGTGTAAGAGATTTTCAAGTTTGGCAGGCTTCAAATTCATGTTTGTCAATACTTTTATTATAGATATAAACCATATTTTTATCGTAGATTTCTTGGCCTCAACTGGAGGGAATATTTCAAATTTTGTCTGAATCTGGAAATATAGAGTTGTATTGTGCAAGTGATTTTTAAGTTTGTCAAGTGTCCACTTAATCTTTGCTGATACTTTGATTTTTAAAGATAAATCAAATTTTTGTTGCAATTTTTTTTGTTTTTTTTTTGTACTGGAAGGAATGATTTGGAATTTGGTCTGCAGCTTATAGTGTAAGCAATTTTAAGGTTTGTTGCTCAACTACTTCCTGTTTGCCCATACTTTGATTTTTCAACTATGAACTAAATTTTCATCAAAGATTTCTTTGTTTTATCTGTCAGAATGATCTGAAATTTGTTCTGAAAGTTGGAAATGATGTGTTGTATTATGTAAGCGATTTTCAGATTTGTTGTGCGACCACATCCTGTTTCCTGAGTCTTTGATTTTTTTACTATAAACAAAATTTTCATCAATGATTTCTTGGCTCGTATCAGTTGGAATAATTTGAACTTTAGTCTGAAGCTAAGAAATGATCATGGTTGGTTAAACTTCAAGAAATCACTATGTCCAGTATATTACTGTATCAACACATTTTTTGAGTGCACACTAATCTCAATTTTACTTTTGACAAAAGTTTTAGGATCAAAATTGCGAGCCCTTCAGACAATCGGAGTTTCGACATGCTGTAGTATAACCTGTGTATTACAAAGTGTATTACTTTGTAATACACTATCTATAGTTATTTTTTGTCACATTTTTTTCTCAGCTTTACAAGTGGAATTAGTCTTTATAAAACCTAGCTGCTTTTAATTGAGAAATAATTCAAAGAGACTCCAGTTTATCATTGGCTGTCCATTTATGTTGTATTTTTTTTTACCCCAAATGTTATTGAGGGGTTTAAAAACAACATTGTTTAAAATGAACTGGAATCTCTTTGAATTATATTGACTCAAATAGGATAATTACAGTTCATCATGTTCATTTCTGTATTTCTGAGAATTTTGGTTGCCTAAAGTTGTTACATATTTGGCTTTTCCAATATTTAAATTTACCCATAATACGTCACAAACAAGCTGTAAAAATTACATCAGAATCAAAAAGTTATGTTCTTTGAACTTTATAGGCATGGTTGCCTTTTTTTCATGCCATCATGTTATGGATAACCTTTATTTTCATTGGGAGTAATATGGAAAAGTCATGTGTTGCCTTTGTCATGTGATGCTCATAAGTTAATCACCTTTTAGCTCACCTCATGAAGTGAGGGGCTTATATAATACCATTGGCATCCAGATCGGCATCCACATATTGTTGAAGTCCATTCAAGCTTACAGACATGTCCCACATGAACCATATTGATATTCTTTAGTATGATGCATTTTGGGATGACAACTGCAATGCATGCTAGATTGCTGTCTGACCTACATTTTTGACATGAGGGACTTGGTTAGGTTGAATGGTTCAAGTCCATTTCTGCATACTTTCATGTCCCACATCAACCACATTATTATATATGATGCATTTTTGAAAGAAAACTGCAATGCATACGTTGGATGCTTTCTGTGACCTAGATTTTAGGCATGAGTGACTGAGTTTGGTAGAATCTCGCCTACTGACAGGTCCTACATCAACCATATTGGTATGAATGATGCATTTGGGGATTACAGCCACAATGAATGCTTTGGATGCAGTCCATGACCTTCATTTTGTGCATGAATGGATTGATTAGAAGCATGATAATAGTCCATTCTTGTATACTGGCATGTTAAACATGTTACAATCTGTGCATTGTGCAACGAGGTGAGCATAGCAGACTGTGTTTTACACCTCTAGTGGTCTTAAAGTGTTGAAAGCATGTCATATCAGAATATGTCTGGTACTAGTTATGGTATACTGACACAATCATGTATGCTTAGGTCATTCTAGGCTATTGACTTTGTAAATTCAAATCTTGTTTATATTCTAGAGGACTTCACAGACAAGTTTTACCAATTTTAAATATCTGGATGGCACAGCTAACATTTTAAGCATTGTTAGGATAGTGTTAAGAATATACAGCAAGGTGTAGGCAATTTCTACTTATCGCTTAATTAACTAGCCCTTTAGGTCTTTAGAAGATATGATATTGTTTTTGTCTTTAGATGATGATGGCATTTTATGACATGTATGAGAGAAACATCAAATGCCCTGTATTCATATTACCAAAATATATGTGTTAAAAATCACTTAGTTGTCTTGAGAGTTAAAAATAGAAATGCAACAGCTAGAGATGAACCAGTATGTATACACTTTATGTGTAGTATTTTGTGAAATGAAACACTTGAAATATATCTTAAATACTTCATTAATTGCCTTTTGGAAATCAGAGAAGTTATATAATTAAATTACATAGCAATACACACACCATGCACACAGAAACTGTGAACCATCTGCTAGTATAGGAGGTGGGTCATGGTCATTGAAAATGTATTGACAGAAGATGTGGGTACAGGGGACACCAAGATAAACAATGGTAGTCCCTTTATCCTCAAATAATTTTCATCATATTTTTCTCAGCTTCTTAGGAACTGAAATGACCAGTTTTATTGAACCTTCTTGTTAGACATGTACTAGTTCTTCCTGTTTGACAAATTGAGGTCTTAATTACAAA
This sequence comes from Modiolus philippinarum, assembly GCA_002080025.1. Lineage (NCBI taxonomy): Eukaryota > Metazoa > Mollusca > Bivalvia > Mytilida > Modiolidae > Modiolus > Modiolus philippinarum. Next base: position 18,888 of record MJUU01067627.1, read on the forward strand.
ATGTAGTGAAGCATGATTTCCTGTGGCATATTTTCAGCTCTTCCAAGCAGCTCTTACATGTTGGATTGATTTCAAAATTGATATGCAGCCTGATTATAATTTGTTTTAAGGGTTATCATATCGTCAGTCCTTGTCGGACGAGAATTTTCTGTTTTTGAGTGGGATATTCCTAACCTATGGGTGCAAATTGTCTTACTTCCTTGAAGGGACGGACCATTTAACTTGAAGGGGGGGTTATGTTATTTTTTTTCTGGACAGAAAATTTTTGAAGCTTGAAACAATTTATTTACTTTTTTATCTAATACAAACAAAATATTTTTTTTGAAAATAAACATTATTTTTTTGGGCAGAAAGCCCCATTCAGAATATTTTTTTTTCATCACTTTTGCAGCCAAAAAAAATTTTTCACATAAAATCAGGATCAGAATATTTTTTTGAAAAAAAACCATAGCCCCCCCCCCTTCAGGTTAAATGATCGGTCCCTAATCAGAATAACTATTGCAACATATATCTGCTATATTGTCAAATTAACATGGTTCTTATAATGCCACAAAATTATGTGAAATCTTTATTTTTCACCGATCTAAATCAAAATTTTTATGAACATAACAAGACCTTTTTAAAGGAGACCATTAATATACTAGACTGTAATTAGTTTCTTAGTTTTACCCCCGCAAACAAAGCTTGGGGGTATATAGGAATCACCCTGTCCGTCTGTCTGTCTGTATGTCTGTCCGTCGATGTACCTTGACTGCAAAAAAAAAAAATTCTTCTATATCCCTAAATGCGTTTATCAATAGGGTCAAATGTTAAACTAAATTCCCCAGTGGTGGCCATCGTGTATAAATTGAGTACCTTAGAAACAAGTCATTTGTAAGAGACTTCCCAAGGACTATCCATAGGCCAACACATGTTTCTTTTAAAGTGAATAAGTATAGATATTGTTGTCTACTGTCATGAAGCCTCGGTTAGTTCCAGTAACTGTATACATCCTATACTTCTTTTTGGTCAAGTTGTTTGCCCTCCTGTTGATTCCCTTACAACTTAACTTGTCGCCGTCTCCAAAGCGGTAGGACGTCTTAATTGCTGCACAAGTCGATGGTCCCTAATTCCACTATACTCTTAATTGAATATTCATGGATTTCCTTTGTCGTTCGTTGCATGGGCTAGAGTGTCCTGTCTTTGAAACCAGTTGGTCTTCTCCATTTTGATACCGCGGTAGCATGTCTCTCTGAGTTGATCACCTCTTCGAAAAGCCATTTACGCATTGTCTGTATCCATAGAACAGTACTGGCAGACATTCCGCTCCACGGTCACATCTAGGAAATCGCAGTAGAATTCCAGTATTCCCATCTTCCAAATATGGTAGGCCTACAAAAAATACAATCTGCAGCTGAAGGCCGAGATAGATCGTCGTTTTACTCATTTCCAACTCAAAAGGTCGTCTCGCCCAGCTGATTGCATGTCCGAAAGGATGGATCCATCAGATGTCGACTCAGTTGCTGGTCATGGCAAAACAGCATATCCGTATTGCACTCATAGTTGGTCATCGTCTTCCATACGATAAGTTGCCTTCCAACTTCATCGTCTCGGCTACAATCTCCTTGTTCAGATTTTTGGATCCGCATACCGGTTCTTGTGGCATCAATCATGTAATCTTAAAATTTTTGAAACAAACTTGGGTAAACTGAACCACTTGACGATTCCTCGTCACCTACGATCCATTTTGTTATGGATCTTCTTTGCCAAATTAAATTCCAATTGAACTCTTCCCTCCTCTTAAAAATTATCCCTTTCTCCACAGGATAAATCCTGCATGTGTCTCCAATATCTTTCCTGGATACTTCTGTATACTTTTAAAAAAGAAGAAAGCATGCATGCAAACTTCTCTTTCAGATGGTGAGGTTTACTTCCAAGTCGGCTTCCACAGCACCATAGATCCGGTACTCAATCACCACCTGCAGAATGATCATTCTGACACTTTCAATCGCTGTATCTGCCTGTCCTTTACAGCCGGATCTTCTAATATGCAGAAAATGACTTCGGTATTTTGTTATTCCAATTCATACTCCAATATCTTGTTCACACCATAATCATTCTCCACCAGGTACTGTATCGTGTGTTCGGTTCGCTGGTACCGTTTTTCCACCGCATGGCCTGCTTCATCTGCCCTCCGTTGGCTCAAGTAACAATCATGTCAATGATGGTAACATTCCTATTACTCATACACCATGTTGGTCTCCTTCACGTAACCATCCACATGTAATTTTCTCATCCTAATCAGCCTCTCTGATAAAATAAGAACTAACTTTTTATGATAAAAGGAATGGTTTTTATTTTACTATTACTAATTTCACTTTCCTAGACGGTGACGTTCCTTTAGCTCCATCTCACTGGGTGTATATATCTCAACTGGTCGCTGGTACGAATCACAGCGTTTTCAGTATGTCTAACGACCAAACTTTTCCAACAAGGTTACAGTTTCCATAAAATTATTAAATACGTTTTAATACAGTTTCAAAAGTTTTATAGAAGATACGAACATTTGATATTAGAATATGACGCGACTCGCAAACAGCTTATAACTAAGGGCGTTTCTCATCTTCGTTTTGTAGTGTCTTTGGTCTTCTTACTTCTGGTGTTCTTGCTTTTACCTGGTCTCCGAACTTTGATTTGTGTAATCTTGTGCTTTGTTCTTTCGTTATTCTACTGTCGTTTTTTTTACCCTCCTTGCGTTTAGGGAATATCTGCAAGAATCTGTATAAATGGCATTTGGATCAAATGACATAAAGATTTTAAGCGTATTGAAGATTTTACGCGTATTGAAGAGTTTACACGTATACTGGCATCTCACTTCCAATGTCTACTGAAATACATACTGATTCCTTACCAAAACCTTCGGGAAGTTTTCAATTTGATTTATCTTCTGCATTCCGATGGACTATCCTCTGTTAGCTTGCTGGCAAATCAGCGGCGAGCACATTTTTGTCCCATCTTTCCAAATGACCGTTTTGTCTCATTTTCCCTTTCAAGATAATGATCTTTGAGTTAGTCTACATGTCTTCGGTTGGTATTCGTATGTTTATTATACTATAGGGAAACGGGGTAGAGAAAATGGAGGTTTAGGTACCAATAAACAGTTGTAACCATACTGTAGTGCGGCACCAAGTCCGGCTATTCAAAGTTTCTATAGTTTTACGCTTCCCATTCCAACCACTTGATAGTTACTCTCTCGTTTCTCTCTCGAGTCGCTCTCCGGAACTTGTTCTCGCTCTTACGGCGCACAAAGAATCCAGTTGGCACCTCCTACATAATGCACCACAGGTAGAAGGACGTTTTGATGATCTTTTTGCAGGCATTAGGCTCATGGTAGACTCTTGGTATTATGTTGGTAACATCTCTCGTGGTATCGATGAAACATAACGTTGGGTCCTCCAACGATGTTACTCTTGAGCATCTAGTATAGGCATGGTAAATAGCTGACCAAGTCCTGCAATATATACTTCATGATCAGTCCTGGTACGCTGGTTTCATCTTCGAAGATGTCCGCGTTCTGGGTGTGGTAATAAGGATATATCCACTCGATTACTTCAAACACAGGTTCCACATTTTTATCATTGTACCAAACCAGGAACTCCCTAGTGCTGATCCTGTGCTGATACTCTTCTGCCATTTTACTTTTCTTAAAACTGCTGAAGAAGGCATCGTGGTCTGGTAGCTGGTTCACCTCCAGTCTCTCGAAAGATGTCATCCAGTCGTAATGGAAAAATTCCTTTTCCTCCGTACAACCATACGCTTTCAGGAATTGACTGCAACTAATTACAGAAGATTCGGGAACTTGAGCTCTTCAGTCTTCGCAAACATAATGTTACTTTCTTCAACACACAGCTGACTCGATCTTCACCAACTGTGCAATTTTTTTTTATCATAGCATTAACATATTTGCCTACCACTGGCAGTTTTGTAGTTCACATTCCAACTTCCTGCTGCACCTTTTACAAGTAGTGCTTCTCCTGGTGTTCTCTTTCTTCGTCACTCAAGCCATCGACGTCGTT
>MJUU01067628.1:21829-41809 GCA_002080025.1 Modiolus philippinarum
ATGTTGGCGGCGTTGGCGACAGGGGTTGTGTTCGAGCAATGTTGGCGGCGTTGGCGACATTAGCGAAAGGGGCTGTTCGAAAAATGTTGGCGGCGTTGGCGAACGTTGGCGGGTATTATCCCAATCCTGGACCAAGCTCCAGTAGTCAGTACTTCGGTGCTGACCCGAAAACCGATGCTATTTGGAACCTTACAATATCTAATTTTTTGTAAATTTTGTTGAAAACTAAGGAGTATCTCCCTCTTGCAAAGCTCTGTCCTTTGCTGATTTTGGCTTAACATTTTAGATCATATTGGTTATTTGTTCTCTCTCAGTTTTAACACATCTTTGAGTTTATGGTCTTCTAAACGTTTAGGTTTTATCTGCACTGAAGAGATATAAGTTGTCGAAATGCGCATATGCAGAATTTAAATTCACAATAACTTCGGTATTTAGCCATTTGCTAATGGGTATGGAGCTGGCATGTCAATTAACTGCTAGTAGTCTCTTGTGGTTTCATGTTTATATCCGTATATTTAGTTCTTTCAGTTTCATTTTTCACAATCGACTCAGTCCTGTTGCCAACTGAATTTCACTTTTGTTACGATTGTTTTTTGATTTATCACATTGGCTATAGGGGGAAGGTTTGGGCCCAATAAAACTAGTTTTACCCCGCCACAGCAGGTTTGCGCCTGTCCTAAGTCATGAAATTTCTTAAGCCTTTGTGTGTTTTGTCTGTTTTCTAGTTAGTTCACTTTATGTCTGTGGGAGTCTAGGATGATTGCTCTTTATTTAGGGGTCAACTCCGACCTGCCGATCCCAATAAGATCCCAACTGATCTTAGATTAACAGTCTCAATTAATGTTTTTAAAGAAAAGATTAAAAAATATTTCTGCGAAAGCAATTATAGAAAGATTTATTCTTTGGGTTTTGTTTTAGGAAAAAATAATCATACCCGTATTCGACTTGGGTTAAGTGGCTTAAATGATCATTTGTATAACTAAAACTTAATTCCCTCTCGACTCTGTAATAGATGTAATGCTAGTAAAGCAGAAACTACTGAACATTTTTTTATTTCTTGTGATAAATATGAAAATATAAGATCTTTGTTTTTTGATAAAGTAAAATTCACTGTCGACAAGCGGATTATCGTAACTGCAATTACGACAATCCCAAAATGGCGACATGAAAAAGTGGTCAGATTGTGATTCCCTTTTTATTCATTTAATACTCAATAACACACAACCATACTAAGCCATTGTAAAGGTGTTTTGACCAGTAATAAACTATTAATATGCTTTTAATAAACATTCTTCCGTTTTGGAGAAATCGACAACATAAGAAATAGGGAAGATCGTCGTAACGCCGATGTTGGAAGTTATTAAGAAATGAAAATGAATAAAACCATTATCGCAACTCTCTAACTAAGTACAGAAAATATGAGAAAAAAAATATCAATAGAAGGACATAACACCACTCTTTAAAACTTCCTCCGATCCTGTATCTCCATCATTAACGATAGAAACCATTTTGAACTTCTAAAAAGCTTCAAATGTTTACATCAATATGAACGCACTCAATTGATTGAAAGAGTTTGAAGTCCCGAGAGCAATATTTCAGCTATATCATGACCAAAACAAGTTAATCAATTTAAATAATTGTTAGTAAAATAAATAAAGTTGGAGGGACAACCGGGGCAACAAGTTTTGATTGTCATCGGAAAAGGGGAGATGGGTAGGGGCAGGAAATTTAGCCTTCTATAGGAACCCCCCATCGAGTCTGATATATGCACTCTATGCAGGCTGCTATTTTCCATACAAAATGACTTAGGATTATGTTTGATAGGTAATATGTTACGTATTCGGCGGAAGCACTCTCCTTAAATCTCGCTTTCTCGACTTCTCGTTGCAATGATAATTTAAAAATTTCGATTATTTCTGTGTAGCTGAGGTGAAGAATCTATTCCTGGGAAATTCAATTATCATAACTGGCAATGGTCGTCCTATTGAAGCTATGTAAAACGAGAATATTTTACTGGTATTCCTGGTAAACGAAATCCTGTTATTATTAAGACAAAAATGGCTTTCACTTGACAATGACATAAAACATAATATTCAAGATGAAAATAGGTGTGAATCTTTAATTATTTTTATGACTTTAATTATTTATTATACAAGAAAAAAGTGCGGAAATATTTTCCCACCCTTTTTAGCTCATTTCTTTTCAACTGTGTTTTATCAACATTTCAAATGCATTTTCAAGAATATTTTATAACGAATTAGTAGTAAATGCTCCTACAAACACGAAAATCAATGCTTTTTTGCACATTAATACTGACATTTTGACATAAGGATGGTCTAATATTGTCATTGTACATTCGTCTTTATGGAAAACCTTGGGATTTAGCTGATGTTCAATTTTAAATAAAGGCAAAGAAACCAATCCTAGATAGAATTGTATAAATCATCTTTTGGATCATCCATCTTCAAAAAAAAAAACATGGAAAGGTAAAATTTTTGTCATATTCATGTGCCGTTACAAAGAACGTTACTAAATGGTCTACTGAAACACAAAACAGCAAGCGTATCAGAGGTTATAGGCAGAATATGTATAACTTTAAGGAATCTTAGCAATCGGCGCCCTCCACAGATTGCACGTTTCATTTGCTCTCCCATGTTGCATTTTTGCAGTCTGCGCCTCGAAGGAAATTGCAAATGAAAGAGTTCATACTGCAAATGGTAGGGCACATATTGCGAACGGGAGGCCACGGATTGCAAGTATTGGGATTACATTTCCAATTGCTGCTCCTATCTTCATGGAGAACATAGTATTTTACGTATACGTAAATTATTATTAACAAACGTGTAACCATGCAGTGGTGAGGACGAACCTAATTAGATGGTACACAGTAGATTTTCACTGGCTGTTATCACTTATAAAATGTGAATGCAGTATCCCCATGATTTAATCCCTGGCTATTACTCTAACCATTCCCCTGACTAAAACCCTAACCGTTCCCCTGACTAAAACCCTATCCCTGACACATGTCTCTGCCCTGATAAAACATAACCATTTTGCCTGAATATAACTATAACCCTTTCCCTAATTCAACACTAACCGTTTCCTTGTCAATGACTAAAACCCTAACCCTTTCTTAAATGCAGTCCAAACCCTTTCCCTGAGTATATCCCTAACCATTTGTCTGAAAAGAAATCCTAACCGTTTACCTGAAAACAACATGCGCTCCGTTCAATGCAATTCGATGTCTAGATCTGAGCCTCGCAATTACAATCTGCATCCCGGAATGTACAATCTACGCTCTGTTCAATACAATCTGCGACCCATTCCATTCAATCTGCGCCCATGCACAAGCCTGTGTATGTTTGCAGTATTTGGTCTTTAAGCACAGAATGCAGAAAGCTTCGCGACCTGTGGATGGCTCTAATTGACAGATTCCACACGTTCGACCTATATGCATAAGGAGTTCATGTTGTAGAGGATTTATTTCGGCAGTCCATTCCTTCTTTCTGGATAAAATACACTTCGGTAATATACTTTAGTATTCACAACATCTAATTGACTAATTACAATGAAGTACTGAACGTACATGACGGTAGAAAAATAATACCTAGAAATTCTGAACGCGGGAAAGAAAGTTCGCTTAAATTGTCTCTCTTGAAACCAAATTTTATCATATATTTCATACAAACAATATCTAAAATTACTGAAACCTAACATGTGTGTCTTTTTGAATCATGATTCATTCTCTTTTGATTCTAACAGAGAATGACACTCAATTCGGTGTTCTATTTCGCCACTTTAATAACCGACAAATCTTCGTTTTATACCTAACCACGCCTAAAAAGCACGAGACCAATGCTTGGTTTTTATTAATGACCGTTTAAATAGGTCATTAATAGGTTTAGATGCTAATTCATGATGCAAAAATAGGTCCAATAATCAAGACTGTTGTGAAATACTCTTTGTGTCAAGATAGAAAAAGCAAAGTTATCATAATCAGAATCCCAAGTTACGATAATCCTTCATTAAAAAATATTCGAGTTACGATTATCTTGCCATTTATTTCTGTTGCGCGTTTCTCCAAAATGTGTGAATGTTGATTACAAGCATGTTAATAGCTTATCACTGACCAAAAGACCTTCGAAATGGCTAAGTATGAATGTGTGTCATTGAGTATTAAATTAATAAAAAGGGAATGTTAATCTGACCGCTTTTTCACGTCGCCATTTTGGGATCGTCGTAATTGCAGTTACGAACAGTGAAATTGCTACTCTGTCCAAATGTGAACCTGTTAACTTTTAAAAACATGCTTGGTCAATATTTGGCTAAAATATTTCAATTTGGAAATGATGACTTCTCAAAGACCGACAACAAGCTCTTACAGAATATGTATGTGAATTTATTGAAAAGAGTAAACGTTTTACATAACTTAATTAAACATGAATTGTAAATATTGGTACTGAAAGTGTGAGTGTGTGAGCGATAGGTTGTATTGTATTTTGTTTTGTATTATATTGTCTTGTTATATGTCGAGGAGAGCAACTTTGTAGCCTTCGGGTTGTTTGTAATCCTCTCTAAATAAATAAAGCATTAAATTAAATAAAGTTCAACACGGCGGGTGTCTTATAAGAAGCAGGAGATGCTTACTCTACCGGTGCACCTGATATCACCCATGGTATTTATTATACCCCCTCTCTGAAGGAGGAGGGGTATACTTACCTGTGTCCGTCATTCCGTCCGTCACAACTTTCGTAAAGCTTTTCTCTGCAATGGTAAATGTTACAAACTTGAAATTTTGTCAGAAGCTTTGTGTGGTCATGCCATATTGTGGGATGCATTTTCAGACCTTTCGGGATGCTACTTCCTGTTTACCGACTTAGTCAATTTTTCATCATTTTGTCCGTCCGTCACAACTTTCGTNAAGCTTTTCTCTGCAATGGTAAATGATGCAAACTTGAAATTTTGTCAGAGGCTTTGTGTAGTCATGCCATATTGTGGGATGCATTTCACACCTGTTGGGATGCTACATCCTGTTTACATACTTCGTCAATTTTTCAGTATTCCTCCGTCTGTCACAACTTTCATAAAAAATTTTTTCTGGAGTGGTAAATGATGCAAACTTAAAATCTTGTAAGGAGCTTGGTGTAGTCATGCCATATTGTGGGATGCATTTTCAGACCTGTGGGGATGCTTTTTCCTGTTTACCGACTTAGTCAAGTTTTTTTCATCATTCTGTTCGTCTCTAACAACGTTCGTAAAGCATTTCTCTTCAATGGTAAATGATACAAACTTGAAATTTTGTTAGAAGCTTTGTATAGTTATGCCATATTGTGGGATGCATTTTCAGACCTGTTGGAATGCTACTTCCTGTACCGACTTGTTTAGGTTATTAGAGGCTGGAAGATGAGAGCGGGGGTATTTCTAGTTAGCATCGGCTCACAGATCCCTTGTTGGGTCCGTGTTGTTCATCTTTGTGTGCATGTGTCTTCATTTTTCTTAGCTGTCCCGTACTTATGTTGTGTCTCTGTTTCTTTGTTTCCTAATTTTACCATTGTCCTTGGATTATTCGCTTTGGATTGACGGTTCGGTTCTCACTTAATTTTTAATGAGTCGAAGCAATTCATTTTCTTACTTTTTGTTATTGGTTGGTTGTAATTGCCAAATTTGTTCTGTTTTGTTTTGATCAGGTTTTATCTTTCTGTGATGTTTTGCGTTTTGTTTTGTATATACCCAAAACAAAATTGTTCGAAGTAACGTATTCCTCAGACAGATTAGAGGTTAAACGTAGACTCTTGCAACCTTCGACAAAGAAATAACTAAATACCGAAGTTACTGTGAATTTTGATTCTGCATATGCGAATTTCGACAACTTATGTCTCTTCAGTGCAGATAAAATCTAAACGTTTGGAAGACCATAAAGTCAAAGATGTTTAACTAGAGGCTCAGATACTGAGCCTGTATCGCTCACCTGACAAAATGCTGAAGCGGGGTTTTTGATGTTTTGCATGGTGGCCATGTTTTAAGTGTGAATTTCCCATAGGGCCAAAACAAACTATGTTCTGTGCTGGTGGCCATGTTTTTTATTAGANAAATATGATCTAAATAGAAAGCCAAAATCAGCTAAGGACAGAGCTTTGCATGAGGGAGATACTCCTCAGTTTCAACAAAATTTGCAAAAATTAGATATTGTAAGAAGGGACGTGTTGAATCAAAATGTGGATTCTGTTGCATCAAGGGATCTGCCCGTCGAGGAAGTACAATCGTTGGTACAAAGTAGAGCATTTCTACTGTACTACAATTATCTAATGACAGAATCGGCACCGATCAAGATGATTCACTCCTCTGAAAACTGAGAAGAATCATTGAAAAAGAAAATTCACCTAATGCAGAACTTCAATATCAGAGTGCATGGTATAAATTTTTTCCAAGCAATTGAAAAAGGTCAAATCAAAATGTACCAGCAATATATCGTCAACGGGCTCGGTTGGACAAAAGCCAAATATACCTGATGGTCCTTCTACTCCATCTTCTGCTACAATTTTTCACTGGAAGTCTACGTGTTTATATAGTACCATTACCAACATTGTGGCTATAAACAGAGACCCCATAAGCAAAGCTATAAACCTGCTGTTTTATAAAAAAATATGTGCTAGTGATGAAATTTGCGGCGATTGGGTCCTCATCACATGGATCTAATTTGTTTGCTGATGGTGCTCTGTATCCGAGAGAAGCATCACATCGAAGTCTTGTGACGAATATCTCCATAGTTTATCCATACTAAGAAGCATTTTACAAATTAAATTATAAAATTCATGAACCATTATACCACGAAGGCGCGGTGGTTGAACTTCAAAAGCTTCTTGATAAATATAAACAATATTTTAATATTTTCATTAGGATGGTGTCCATAGTCCAGGTTATCCATCTCATCGACTAAAAGAAAAGTTAAAAGGTCATTATTGGGATAGAGTCATATTCAAAGCACAGACTACTAGTAGCCAGAGCGTCATATTCATGGCAAATACAGCAATTGAAAGGTTTATTTCCACTGTCGTATTTAAGGCACAGGGTTGCCAATCAAATAAATGTGAGCTTTATAGGACAACGTAAATATTCGTGTTCTTTTTGATGCCATGGCTATTCTAAGGGCTGATACCAAAGGTACTCCTAACATTGAATTGTGGTCTAGCAGTGATAGTGAAGAAGCGGTTACATAAATGATATTTCATGCCTCAGTTGCTGCATCATCTGGATTTCAACACATTATTGCTCGTTCTCTTTGTCGTCTTAAGGTTTGATATTGGTATTGGGATTTGGTTGCATTTGTCTAAAAGTGGGCGAAGTTACCGGCCCATATCATTGCAGGTACGCTTGAACTAAACTTGTGTGAAGCTCTGCCTGCCTTCCATGCTTTAGCTATTACTGGTTGCGATTCAAACAAGGAAAGATCAGACATTTTGAACTATTCAAATCAAATCTATCGACATTTTGTTCTCTCACCGAGCTGTCTATACTTCCCTTAGATGAGATCACAGATAATTTGGAACAGTATGTCCTGCGTATTTTCAACAGATCTCCAACGAGTGCAAGTTGAAACCAAATGCGGTATAAACTATTTTCAAAAAGGTTAAAAAATGAGCTTCTACTCCAACCCAGAATGCTCTTTTGCAGCACTTCAAACGAGAAGAATACCAAACTTTAATTTGGCTATCTTCGTTGCAGCCAAATCCTGCAATACCAAATCCAGATGGTTGAGGGTGGAGAAAAAAATGCACCAGTAGGAAAAGCCACCTGTAAAGAAAAGAGATCATTGATGTCCATAGGCCATAAGATTGAGGATTGAGGAGGAAGTGATGATGAATTACCATACTTATGACGCTTCACCAAATGCCTAATCAAATCACAGAAATAGTCAAGTGTGGTTCAAAGCTCAAATTGTGCACTTCGGTGTTCTATGAAGCTACTTAATTACGTTGTACTGAAGCTTGTTTGTGTGAAGGTGGCGAGAATTGTCACAACATTTACGAGAACAATGTTGTCGATGGTAACGACTTTTCTTCTGATGAAGAATCAGACAGTGAAAATGATCCAAACTTGCATGGTTAATAATTCTCAGTGACGGGTTGATGTATTCGTAAATATTGATTTATTGTTATTTTGTACTTGAGCTTGAGGTTTCCTTTTACCATATAGACTGATTCAAATTGAATTTAATATTCAAGAAGATATAATCATGCCACAGAGGTCACGCATTAGAGGACAGGCCTTATTTACCATGTAAATAGTTCTCTTTGTTTTTGTATCTTGTGTGTGATTTTACGTATTAAATCAGGTTTTTTGCTTTATTTTAGTTTTTTTAATGTTTGTTTTGTATAATTTGGCAATACAGTCGCTTGTATTAACTAACATTGCATTAAAAAGTTTAAGAAACCACACCAGATTTTGGTCTATTTGCTGTGAATGAGCTTAAAACGCGCCACGAGCTCACTCCCGGTTGTCAAAGATACAAAAATACGGTGAATCCTTTCCTTAAGCGTACAACATGTTTTAAGAACATGTTTTTGTTTCTGTTTAGATTATGTAGAGTTTTCAACTGTGAGGTAAATTTTCTGAAATCATGGGCGCCAATTAAAAAATGGCGATTTCGACACCTTTGCACGGGAAATCGAAAAATCACCTGATGGTTTCATATACTAGAAATATATGAATATCTGTTGCAACAAAAAAGCTGCTGTTATACCAATGAGTACAGCGAACTCATTTCCCAGGGCAGATATGCCGTTCGGTCCAGGGACTAGGAGTCTCGAGTTAAACATACCTTCTAAGTTGGTTTGAAGGCTACTACATCTTTCTTAACAATGAAAGAGCCCGTCGGCTCGGCTTCATAATTATTTAGAAAAATTAAGCTTACGCAATAATACGATGTATTATAATTCATCTCTCGTTTCATAAATCGGAAAAAAAGAGCTAAAACCAAACGCGTCTCTTGTGACTGATTTATATACATTGTAAATTTGTACTGTAATATTTTTCAGTGACTACTCAGGCTCCTCTTTGTTTGCAGTTAAACTGTGTATTAAGTATAAATTGAAATCAATGCCCTTAAAATACACAAATTCTCGAAAATTACTCTCAACATGAACGAACGGTAGTGGTGCTTCCAGTTCTAAGCCATGCACAACATGATGATATTTTAAAGTACTTTCACATTGTTAATTAGCACCAAGAATTTGAAAAAAAGACAAAACTTTGAAAAAGCTCAAAACAAATAAAAAGAAAAAAATCAGAAACTAACAATCAGGAAAAGGACTAAAAATATTTAACAAGACATTAAAGCAAAACCGCCCCTTAAACTTGACACCTTTATTAATTTTAGGGCAATTTTGTTGACTGCTGTTGCCCTGAAAATCACTTTCATCGTATATAATTTTCAAGCTATTCTCTGATCTTCATACGATATTATACAATATATTGACTGCAATTTTTTGGAAGAAACAAACATTACTTCAAGCTTAGTTTCCACAGATGGCAATTTCGACAACCTCTGTATCTACAGTATTGTTAAAATAAAATAATTAGAACTAAAAATACATTAAAGTTGACAGAGAGCACAATACCAATAGAATCTAAATGAAAGCCAACATCAGCTTAAATAAGTGATATGCTGATCAAAATGCAGTACTTGATACTGAAATATCACACACAATATGCAGTATAAACTTCAAATTATATTGTAATGAACGACATTCACCACTTGTATCTAAAATTATACAATCGTATATTATTTTCAAGGATGAACCACAACAGCTTGCCAAGTTGAATGTATGGGTAAGAATGGTAAGTATATAAAATATCTTCTATGATAATGGATAAAATAAACAAATACAAGTTCCTCTTCACGTTTTATATTTCTATCAGATTTTCATACTCCTTTCTTTTAATCCATTTAAAAGAGTTTTGCCGGTCAACCCCCCTTTTCCAAAGTTACATTTTATACATCTTTATTAGCATTCTGTTAAAACTTTATTAAGGCCTAAATATTCTATCAAATTCATTCATGGTCAAATTTTATTAATGTAAAATATATGAAAACTTCAGAGTAACTTGAATTCCCGCCGAATTTTAAAAAGAAAGATAATCAATCCATCATTTGTTTCACTAAAGTTTCTTGTCTTTCAATTTTCTTACACGAAAATCACACGTATCTGAAATCTTTTTTATTTTCAAATTAACCTCTTAAACACGAAAACAATTTGTTAAAAAAAACTGTCATGAACAGACTGCACAAATTGGCTACATCACTAATATACTTAACTTCACAAAATGAATTCTAAGAATTGCAAGGTGTTCTTAATAACAAAATATAACATGAAATTGCAGTAAAGTTGTATGCTGTAAATTTGTAAATTTTTCTCACTTGCAAACCATGAACCTTAGGTGGTTTGTTTCTGCCTGTTTCTATTAAAGTAAAAATGGCTATGATGTCCCAGAAGTATGAAGTTTATTGGTTTTCCTTTTTATGCTTTTGTTAGTTGATCGGGCGTGTTTGAAGTAATGAGTCATAAATAATATATATATTTGCGGTGTCATTTAGAGACAGGGTACAGAAAAAAAAAGCAGAACATTTTTTGTTTATATTTTTCCCTTTTATGTATAAATAACAGACTTCATATACATGCTATACACAGAATGTAGACCATTTTTAGTTCATATCTCCCCACTTTGTTTCACATGAAAACAACAGGCCAATGTAGAGTAAAGAACTTTTTTTTTCTAGTTCAAACTTCACCTTGTTTTGTGTAAAAACAGAACCGGTCACAGTATAAGCTATTTTAGTTCACATTCCTTCACTTCATTTTGTCACCATTAAACAATTGTAAGATAATGACAATTCAGTCGAAGACAGATAATGGAATGTCAGTAGGAACATTTACTTATGATGATTATAGGTTTACAGCAGCTATAAAATTGACGTACAAAATATTATAGTTTTGTTTATTAGAACCAAATTGTGATTATGATTTTTCGTTTTTGTCTGGTCTCATTCATGTTTTTTTTCATTGGCTGCGTATTGTCCATTACATTACAAAGGGGGGATAACAGTAAACACCTACAACAATGAACAATTACCGAAAATTACATACACTTGCCACAATCCACAAACGAATCTCAGTAGAAAAAAAAACACATAACAGACCACACCCGAGACATAAATCGATAACGATTGGAAATCGCGATTGTGGGACTTGGTACCAGCACTAGCACAGTCTAGTGGCAGGGTTAAATTGGTTTATGGGCACCCAAACCTCACTTTTCTCTATCTCGTCTACCTATAGTCTAATAAACATACTGGTAGACTACATACTTTAGAACCACTATCTTAAGAAAAAAGAATATGACAAAACGTAATTGAGAAAAGATTGGTCAAAGAGTGCTCGCCGCTATACTGCCGGCTAGCTCAAGGAACCTAGTCTGCTTGTAAAACACTGTTTATCTCCGTATATGTATGTGACTTCATCTTTCTTTTCTGTGCTGCACTCATGTTATGTCTTTCTTTGTTTTTTTCCGATTTTGTCAATGTCTTTGTATTAATCGTTTATAGACTGACGGTTTGGATTTCACTTACATTAATGAAGGAAAGATAACAGGAAACACTTACAATGGCCGAACATTACAATCACATGTCACAATCAACCAGGGAACTGCACGAGAAAAACAATAAAATGACAAAAGACAACGTAGATAACGATACGAACTCGGGATAGCCGGACTTAGTACCGGTACTAGCAACAGCCAGCGGTAGGGTACATGTACTTTACTTTAATGAAAGGTCAGTATTTAAAGCCTTTTTGTGAGGCTTTTAAAGATACCCTCTTAACAAACAGAAGCAGGTTCTTTTGGATGAACAGCTACAAACAGTGCTAGAAACACAGTAAATGACCGTTTCCCAAATATAAAAAATACAAAATAAGGAAAATACCATTTTGCTGAAAGTTATTATCAAAATATAATAAATCAATTAAGTATTTTAACAGAAATGGATGGATTGCAGACTTCTTTGGAACCCGAAAGACTTTGGAAATATAAGTGGATTTATTGTACCATACAATAATGTCTGGGTACCAGATATAACTTTATATGACAAGTAAGTAGAGAGATAAGTATAATTGTAATGAAATGCTGCACACTTTTTAGCCAGAACTTCGATTTTTTTTATTTTTGTTGAGTCTGATATTTCTCGGTAAAAGTTAACCATATTTGTAGACATTTTGACCTTGACCTTGCCCTTAGGGCAATTTTTTAAAAAAAACTTTAACCTTGCCTGTAGAAGGCAGGCTTTTAGTGATAGGGTGTTCATATTTGTTCTGTGACTTCCTTATGATGAGCGCATTCTAGTAGTACCATATTTGTAGACATTTTGACCTCGACCTTTCCCTTAGGGCAAAAGGAATATGTTCTAAAATCCAAATACTGAAGTTACTGTGAATTTAGTTTCTGCATATGGTCATTTTGACAACTTATATCTCATCAGTGCAGATAAAATTAAAACATCTGGTTATCCAAAAATAAAAATACAAGTAAAGGATGATACAGATTAATTTACTAATATTACCAAACTCGGCTAAAGACAAAGCTATGTAAGAGAAAGAAAGTCTTTAGTTTTAAACTAAATTTTCTTAAATGTACAATTATGATTGTTTTCTGGTGCAGTTTGCGTGTGAATTGTGGCATGTGATTGTAGTTCTTGGCCATTGTAGGTGTTTGCTGTTATCCTGTTTTTTGTAATTGCAAGTTTCAAAATAAAATCAGTTTTTTTGGACAGCACAAAGTACTGGCTACTTGGTTGGTCAATACCACCAATGACTATCAATCCACTAGCAGAGGCATCGGCCAAGGGGTAAAGAAAAATGAAATACCGAATTTCGTCAAATAATGTCTCTTCAGTGTAGATTAAATCACAACGTTTGGAAATCCGTAAACCGAAATATGTTTAAAAGGTGAATGAAAACAAATTAACAATAGGAACTGAATAGATAACAACGGCAGTAGAATACCGAAGGAACAAGGGAAGCGATGCCTACAAAAATCGAAGTCCAAAGACAGGGCAAAAACGGTAACAGATAAAACAAAGACAAAACTAGGACGTGAGACAGCTACAATGCACGGAAATAAAAAGATAACATTAAGAACTAAGGCACTCATAGTGTGAACTCCCATGAAAACCGGGAGTGACATCAGGTGCTCCGGAAGGGTAAGCATGTCCTGCTCCGCTAGCGGCACCCGTCACACTATCAGTGAGTCAATCCGGGGTTGAGTCAAATCCGGTTATGTCAAATCCGTGAAGACGTGAAATCTAGCTAAAAATGTCCGTTTTTATTTGGGACACAGACACGTCATATCTGTCAATGATGTCATGGTGACGGCCATAGAATTTCTGAAGGGATGAAAGTAACAAAGGCTGAACAAATCCCTGACTAAGCAGCTTTTGGGACAGTGTTTTTGCTCTAACTAAAAAGTCACTGTACAAACTGCATGCCCGACAGTAACGAATCAACTGTGAAATGTACACTCCATAGGCTGGAGAGGTAGGTATATTGCTGCTCAGAAAGGGAAAGTTCACAATTGGGAAGTTAAAATCATCACGTTTGTCATACAGCTTAGATTTCAAACGTCAATTTTCGTCAATGTAAATTAAAAGATCTAAATACGAAGCTGAGGTAGGTGTATCGGTAGTCTCTTTAATTTCAAGCTCATTGGGATAGATCTGGTGTAAATATTCCTTGAATTTTGGATTATTAAGAGAAAGTACATCGTCTATGTAGCGGAAGCTGAAATTAAAGGACTGGGCTAAATGTTTTTGTTTTTTCTGTGTAAGCCCTTGTAAAAACGTCGCCTCATACGAAAAAAGGAAGAGATCAGCTATAAGTGGCGCGCAATTAGTTCCCATGGGAATCCCGATTCAGAATCCCGATAAGTCACATTCAGCTAAGGACAGGGCTATGCAAGAGGGACATACTCATTAGTTTTAAACAAATTATTTCTTTAATTAAGATATTGTAATTTTCCAAACATAATCGGTTTGACGCCAGAATCGAAGGACCGACCATTTGGTAGGTGCATACCCTTGGTTACTAAATGTTCACTGGCAGAGGTATCAGTCCAGTGATAAAATAAATAACAAATTACCCAAGTTACTCTGAATTTAATTTCTGCATATGGTCTTTAAGTTTTCTCTTCAGTGCATATAAAATCAAAACATTTTGAAATCCATATACCGAAATATGTGTAAAAGCTGATAAAGGAAAAATTACCAATAGGATTTAATTAGAAAAACCAAAATGAGATAAAGACAGAGCTAAAATGTTCTTGTAGGTCACGAAGAAATGGTTATAAAGAAAGTTGTGTAATTTTTTTTCCGTTGAGTGCCTTGTATTTCATAAATGGGTGAAATCGTTTAAAATTAGTACAATTTACGGATTTTGCTGTTGATTTCCTTATGATCTGCATTTTGACCTATGTCAGCGACCTATGTCACCCGCAAGGGCAGTAAAGTGATAAGACATTAGCTTCTAGCAAAAAAAGTGTTTGGGTGAACGTTGCAGTGCAACGTTATCTGCTTGCAGTCATCACAATATTTATGCTGCGGGGTCATTTTATATTTAGTCGGGTAGAATTTACTTTGCCGGTCCCCGGAAGTTACAGATGTCAACAATTGACGCGGATGTCTTGTGAACTCTCTGACGTTGCTATGCAGAATACTATTCTCGGCCGCCATTTGCATCTGCTTCGAGTTGTAAATATATATTCATAATCGGATTATACACACATTCGGGACTTTAAAACACATCGCGATATTCAAAACAAGCCAAGGCTTCGCCGCCAGCGTTAGAGGCTTGAGAACCCGCGGAGCGTTTAAAAAATATACTCTCGAATGCTACATCATACTGGAAATCGTCAAGACTGTTAGCACGGTTAAGGTTAGTGGTGTTGGTGATGTCTGCCAAAGTTATTCTGAGATTTTTTAGGTGCTGCTGGAAATATCTATGCTTAAAGTTCTTCTTAAGGTTTTAGATTTTTAGGTAATAAGTTTTGACTTCAACGATTCAGGATTATAGATTTCGCAAATAATGTCCAGAAATTTTAGAAAATGGTCGGTTGAGAGTTTTACATAACAATTTTGGGAGAAGTAATTGTTATACAGTGTTTTTTGTTTTTTTTTTTTGTAATTGGAAAGAAATAATCTTTAAGGGCTTGCCAAGTACATTTATTGGTATCTGCGTATGCTTCACGAGTCCAGAACAACAAGTTGACAGAATGATTTACCTTCAAATGGTATTAATTCCTCCTGAAGACATTTGTAAGCTTTTAACAAGTACATATAGTTGTGCCACCAGTTTTTAATGATAAACATCTGCGGCATTTCAATTACAAGCTGATTTCAACGTGATTTTGTTGACAAACAACGGATATTTTAAGAACCGGAAGTTACGTTTTTGGGTCAAACATGATCATGTGACACACTTTTCTTGACGATGGAAAGGACGAAATTTCATTGTCAAATTGGTCCTCTCTAGCTCAGATATTCCAAAACTAGTTTAAAAAATGTTTATTTAAATATTTCACGAAAGGATATGGAGTAAATGAACACGAGACCATAACACATATGTTAACTCCAACTGCAATAATTTTAATGAGCTTATGGCCATTTATGGCCATTTCGGAAATTAATTCCTCATCAGCAGCACTAGAACCCAAACAAAGGAAATCCATAATTTCAAAAAATGTTTAAAATGCATGAAACCAAACGAAATCCGAATAATCTGTAATATCAAAAATAGCTAAGGACAAAACTACGATGGAAGGAGTTCATCCTTAGGTTTTAGAATTTACATAAATTTAAAACATTTTTTAAAAGCAATTTGGCCCAAGGATCACGATTTTGGGGTTCTTTTTGCTCAAAATTGCTTCTNTTTTTTTTTTTGGCGCGGCCTACTCCTATATAGCGGAACGTACCCTTATTTCCCGCACTTTTTTGGGGGAACCGGTAAAGTAAATTCGTTCCATTTAGTCAAGTCTATTTTATATTTTCCGACTGCTAACGAAACGTAAAAAGTTAGGAAATATCAGACTATTCAACACCTTCCTTGTAGACCGCTGATCCGTCTACTTTTAGTTTCTCAGTCTCTCTCTCCAAAGATTAAAAAAGATGTTATTTTACTGACAAAACATCACCAATGTGAACAAAATTTTGGTCATTCCCAAAGTTCTTTGAAGAACCTTTCAAATATTACATTTTCAATTATGAACCTTGAAAAAATATGAACTTGATTTCTGAGTATTAAAAGTTGTGTAATAAAATATATTGCAAAAAAGGTATTTTTCTCATTTATAAAACACAATTAAGTGCAGTGCAAAGATGCAATGCTGAGCAAAAAATGAGTTTAAAACGAAAAATTACCGAAATTGCAGTCAGGATAGTTCTGCGATGGATGATGTCTCTTAGGAAGGTTTGCAAGACCAGCTACCAAAATATGCAAAAAAACCAAAGGACCAAAAAGTAACCCCAAAACCGGCTTAGAACAGAACATTGAATGATGAACCAAAGACTGGTTGTTTAAAACTAATGAAAGTCACTATTATTAACCATATAGCTATATTTTTAGCTGGCTAATAAATACTGCGCATTGTGAAAAACATTTTAGGCAACGCTTTATCACAATGAGATGATTTGGTGTTGCTATAATGTCATAGCTTGGAAGTACTGTCAAAGGTTAACCACGACATATTTGGTCAATATGTTTTGATTGTTCCTACATTTAGGTTCATATTATTCGATCCTGTCGTATAATATTTTATACTGTATAGGTTTCATGTATGAATTATTGAGATAAAATGAGGAATGTGTCTCCTTTTGAGCTTGTGTTCTTTCAACAACCTCATTAGGAATATCATGAAAATAATCCCAACCTTTTATCATGTTACTTTGAAATAATACATAAAAACATTAGACATAAAAATTTTCACTGTTGTTTCTTTTTTGATTGAAATCAAACTACGTTTTTTATTGGCGCATTGGTGGATCCAGAGGGGGGTTCCAGGGGTTGAAACCCCCCTTTTTCTGGACAATCATGTATTTTTTAATGAATATCCTTAAGTTTTATGAAGAAATATCCCCAAAAATGTTCGCGCCTCGCCTTGCTCCGCGAAATTTCCTTTCATTTCCAATCGGAACCCCCCTTTTATAATTGCTTGGATCCGCGTCTGTGGCGACATACCTAATCAAATTTATTGTATTTCTTTTTGTACATAAATGTTCTCACTTATATCCATCTACTTTGTTTTTATACAAATACAAGAATGGATAACGGTGGAAATAACTTGATTAAATTTTGCCAGTATAACATAATAAACAAACCAAATCTGCATTTCTTTTGTTTATTTTTAGGACTAATTTCCATTTCTTTTGGATCGATTTTGGTCCGACTTACCTGTATATGCTGTATAAGTGGTTATTTTCGCGCGACGCAAATTTTGCGATATCTTTCGAAATTGCTGGACTTTATTTTTTCGGGACTAAAATTTTTGCGATTGCTTATCTTTTACTGAATAAAGTTTTATACAAATTATTTTTCGAGGTTAGCAATTTTTGCGACTTCAGAAAGGTCACGAATGAAGCGAAAATCAAGTCCCCGCGAAATTAAACCACTTATACAGTATACAGAAATACATTGTTTTAACCCACCATTTTATTTATAAAATGCCCGTTCCAAGTCGGGAATATGACGGCTTGCCAAAAATGTTCTGTGTTGGATTGTGTTTCCTTGATTCTGTCGAATGTTATACGGATTTTCCTAACTGGTCTCTCCCTTTGATCAATTCGAACTTTTGTTGTCACTTTTATTGTGCATATTATTTTCATCATGTTGTGTTTTCTGGTTGAAGTGTCAAGTTTTTGAAAAAAAAAAAGAAAAAAAAGAGTTGGCGGTAGCGAAAATGCTCTGAAATGTGTGTTTAGCCTTTTCCAATATCTATCGAAAATTCAACATTTGATTCACGAGGGACGATTTTGCATTAGTATATTCAAACATGGTTAAAAAAAATGCATTTAAAACACATCATAATATAATATTATGACATTTGCAAATGAATATACAAAGAAAACAATACATTAAGAAAATTATTACGGAATAATTGTCCCACGGTTGTAACAAGAGTCCAATTGCCACGTAGCTGGATGGGTAAAAGTTGTGATTTAAAATTCCAAGAACTACCAAACAGCCATTCTCTCATACTATACATTTAAAAGGCTTTTTGGCAAATCTTTTAGATATAAAATAAACAAAGAAAAGATATGCAGTAAATTCTCATAAGACAAAGTCTCTACAAGTAAATATTCAGCCAAGCGATTGTATACATTTTATTGTAAATCTACATTCTGAAGTGAACATGAGGTCATTGACAATGAGCTTTGCTTAGGTGTTATTTATCAATAGAAAGTTTGCATACCAATGGGCACTTATTGTGCTCTTCTACATGCCGACTTTATCAGGGCCACAAACTTCCGCAACTAGGGTGGAACCCGAGTCATTACCAAGTTGTGTTCATGTGATGTTCGACTCTTTACCGGAGTTCAAACTGAAGTCGACCCTTATTACTCAAGGCTTCCAAAATATATATATATATTAAAAGTTCTTTAATAGATATCAGCGCCTTGAAGAAAATATTGAAGTTTCAGTCCAAAGTCTGATTCAAGATTCCTTGGTTTACTTAGTACCGAGATGATAATTTCTTTTCCCTGTCTACGACCTTTAAATTCTGTTGAGTTGCTACCGAACAATGCCGCAATGGAAAGGGAGGTTTGGCGTGCCATAAAACCGGTTTAACCCACAATTTCTTTCAAAATGCCTGTACCAAGTCAAGCCAATTGAGGTCTAACATTTCTCAGGTGGTTTCCACCTTTTTGTCTCATGGACTTCGGCTGTTGACAAACAACTCTGTTCTGTAATATTTTTAAAACCCCTATTCAAGACAGCCCCTAGCTCCAGAATTTGAGCGGAATACTTTGTTAGACGTCGAACAACGCTATATCTATTTTAATGTCCCCATACGGCACGCGATAGTAACAAAAATGCGGTATACCTAGTATTTCGAACGGAAACTAGGGGTTTTCGTGCGAAATACTAGGTATATCGCACGTTTACCATGGGTTTCCGATCGGTATACATAGTTTTCGGCGAAAACCCTAGTTTTCGATTGAAATTGAACGGAAACTAGGGCTTTGCGACTGAAACCCATAGTTTCCGATCGGTATCGTTAATTCGAGTTTAAAGCGAAAACGCTATTCATAGTTTTAGCCAATGAGAAACGAGAAACGGAAATCGCTATTTGATATTTAACGTTCGTCCAATCAGAAACGGAAAACGGTATTCAGGGTTTAATTAAACCAATCAAAATCGTGTTTTCTGTTTATCGCTTATATTTCTCTCTTTTTTATTCAAATTTCGTATCTTTTATTTATTTTATATATTTGATATTATAAATTAATTATCAAATAGAGTTGTACCTGTGGCACATTTAGGTGCGAATGGATATCAGATTCGCGAGTCCTGAGACGATTCGATCTCGACTGTCTTAATTCACCATCAGTTAAAAGTTGTGAAATATCGCCGTTTTAGACTTAGTTTAAAAAGAATATTCAGTTTAACTAATCTATAAAGCAAAGATTTTTATTTTCATATAACTGGATGTGTACTGTGTTTCGAAATTCAAAAAATCATGAGATTTTGTATGAAAAATAAATAATTTTGATAAGCAGTTAAATAAAACAAAAACTCGGTCTTATAAATGATAAAAACAATTCAATAATTTAAAACTTTTACTTCATCATATCTTTTCCAAGGAGTTTTATAATTTGGAAGTTAAAAATTTCATGAATTTTAGCATTTAAGAGGAATGAAAAGTATAATTTTAAGTTTACGG
>MJUU01067628.1:42109-57045 GCA_002080025.1 Modiolus philippinarum
GTTTTTTTTTTGTTGCATTCGATACAATTAAACATTATTTACTAACTTGTATCGAAAACAATGGCAAGTTATTCCATAATGCTTACTATTTCTCTGTGAGTGGCATCGAGAAATAATTGTGATTTTGAAAACCATTAGCAAACTACTTTAAGAATTGCAGTAATTAGGCACCAAAAATAGAGGGGCATAAATGTTAGAATAATAAATTTACAATTCCAGCTTTTTGTTCTTACTATGTTTAAAATAGCTAACAACATTGATTTTACATGAAGAAAGATTAAACACATTGATTTTACATGAAAACTGGGCGTATCTTCCGACACTAAAATAGACAACTATAAACAAAAGAGTCATAAGATGTTAAAGTGGAGAATTTACTTTTTTGTTAATTTTCTCCACATTTCTTTACCATATCAATATTTGATCATCTATAACTGTTTGCTTTGTTAAGGTAAACTGTGCTTAGTCCACTTTAAATGAAGAATAGTTTTACGCAATCAACCTCATTCTAATTTGTTAAATTGTGTTTTCTATTTTAGTACTTTTTAAAATATGCTCAATAAATTGACATGATTACATAATTTGTGGAATCAATGTTATTTTTACAATTTTTAAAATAATAGCAAACTTGATGTATTCGTTTTGACCTTTTTCCGGTTACTTTCCATGCAAATATTTGATAGATATTGTTTAAAATGGTTTGTTTTCGTGGTAGTTTATTTCATGCATATTATTTATGCCTGTTATTAACTCTGTTAAATATGAGACTAGATGTAGAAATACATTTATAACCAATTTAAAGTTTCTATCGCATGATCTGTCGGTAATTATTCTATACATGTAAATCATGTTAATTGCAGAAATGACATAAATGTTATGATGAAAATCAGATAAAAACTGACTAAATTTGGTTATTTCGGTCAGATAATTATGAAATTTTATCATTCCAGAATCAATAACTATTCACAAATCATTTTCATTCTTTACTTATTTCATGCAGCGATGTGAGATTTTTTTGCAATAGTACAACTAAAACAAACACAAGTTCCACCTACATGTATATATCGAAACATTTGAAAAACATTAATTTGAACCTTTGAAAGCATTTCTTGATAAAATGATATATTTTCATGCAAATATCAAGTATCAAGCAATAATGTAGCAATTGTACGGCTTAAAACAAACAACATGAAAAGACCTTTCGCATATAGTAGCCCAACTCTATGGAACAAATTATCAAATAAACATCTGTTACAAACATAAATACATTTAAAAGCAATTGTCCGTAACTGATTTTGGCTTTGTATTAAGACCCCTTTGATTATTTGTTCTCTATCAGCCTTTGTACTACTTTCGATTTCTGAATTATCTGAACTGATGAGACATAAGTTGTCGAAATGCAGAAAGTAAATTTGCAGCATCTTCGGTATTTTTGTTATTGAAACTTCTTTTTAGCTCACCTGGCCTAAAAGACCATGTGAGCTATTGCCATCACTTGGCGTCCGTCCGTCCGTCGCCACTTTTTCAATATCTTCTCCTCTGAAACCGCAGAGCCAATTTTAACCAAACTTGGCCTGAATCATTACCAGGGTAACTAGATTCAAAATTGTGCTCGATTAGTCCGAGGACCAAACAACATGGCTGCCATTACTAAAAATAGCACATAGGGGTAAATTTCTGTTTTTGGCAAATAACTCAAAAACTATTACAGATATAAAAAAATCTGACGAGATAAAAGCGAAAACCCGTCTTAGAGTTAATGCCCTTTTTCCGCGAAATTTTCAAAATTTTAATATTTTTTATTTTTTATAAAAAAACTATAACAGATAGAGGTCAACTCTAAACTGCAAAAATGTTCAGCATATCAAGATCTACCTACCTGAAAATCTGAATACGTATAGAGGAGTTATTGCCCTTTATTGGTCAAATTTTTTGTAACTTTTTCATTTTGCCTGGTATATATTTTAATAAAGATTTGAGATGGAGGTTAAGATTTAAAGCAAAAATGTTTAGTGTGTCAAAAACTACATTTAATCTTCATGACTGAAGTTGTGGACCTTATCCAAGATGGCCGCCATCGGGGAATCGGACTCTATGGGAAAACACATTCAAAGGTCTACTCCCCTGAGACAACTTGGCCAATTGGAACCATACTTGGTGGCAACTGTCCTTAGTTGGTCCCTTTTGAAAAATGTGTCCGGCAAGTTCCCATCAGATCCAAGATGGCCGCCAGCGGACAAATTGTTTAATAATGGACCCTATGGGAAAACCCATTCAAAGATCTTCTCCTCTGTAACTGCTTGGCCAATTGGAACCATACTTGGTCACAAATGTCCTTACTTGGTCCCCTTTAAAAAAATATGTCCGGCGAGTTCCCATCAGATCGAAATTGTCCGCCAGCAGACAACATAGTTCAACATTGGACCCTATAGGAAAACACATTCAAAGATCCAATTGGAACCATACTTGGGCACAACTGTCCTTAGTTGGTCCCCTTTAAAAGATGTGTCCGGCAAATACCTATCAGATCCTAGATGGCAACCAGCGGAGCACTTAGTTTAACATTTGACCCCATGGGAAAACACATTCAAAGATTATCTCCTCTGACACAGTGGGACATATTTCATCTAGGTTTATTATGACACTAGAAAATGAGACCCTTTATCATTGAGGTTATTGTCTATGCTACTTCAACAAGGGTATGTTACGCAAAACTTTAAGTCATCCCTCCAGAAGTTTTACGGTCGACATCACCATCTTGTGGACCGCTATGGGATATCTGTTTCCCAGATGACAACAGATCTTTCCCTTTAAAGCTTAATTGTTGTTTCCTCTACCGGATTTGACATGTTCAACACGGCGGGTGTCTTAAAAGAAGCAGGAGATGCTTACTCTACTGGTGCACCTGATCTCACCCATGGTTTTTTTATTGGGTTTGTGTTGTTCATCTTTGTGTGTGTGTATCTTCATTTTTCTTTTCTGTGCCGTACTCATGTTGTGTCTATGTTTCTTTTTTGTTTCCCATGTTGCCATTGTCCTTGGATTATTCGTTTGGATTGACGGTTCGGTTCTCACTTACCTTACTACACTACTCTAGCTTTGGACCAGGTGAGCTACAGGCTCTTGAGAGCCTATAGCTGACTATTCCAATATATGATTTGTTTATATATTGTATGCATTTTGTTGTATTATTATTTCATTGATTTGTGTTTTATGAGAACCTGTAGTTAGAAAAGTGTTAACCAATTCAGTCACCCTCTTTACATAAAATTATTATAATTATTATTCTTATTATTTTCATTATTAAGTATAAGTTTCATTTTATCTTCTTTACTCATTTTTGTGTTCGTATCCTTTGTTTTTTTTGCTACTTTTGCCTATGCTAGCAGCTGATTTGTTATTTAGCAGAGGTTAAACTTTTATCCTTCTGTGTTGTACGACGAATATGGAACTATTTTTTTATATTCATCAAGGTCGATTTGTCATACTATTATTATTACTTCTGATGTAACGACGGAGCTGAAAAATCATATACAGCAACGATAACCATACTTTTGTGAAAGAGTGCACGCATCTGCATTTACCTAGCCGATCTTATTCAGGTTACGGTTAGGCACAACGCATTTGAAGTAGGTGAGAGGTATTCATCAATCTTATGGTAAACTAAGATTTGTATCATGTTTTTCCACATTTCTAAATTTCTTTAACTTGCTCTTCTTGTCTATTAGTGCATTAGTGCAACACAAAATATCTTCTGTTTATTAGACAGCATAGACTTTTAAAAATGATCGTAACTCTGAAAATATTCTTATACTTGATTTATGTTTCAGTGCTGAACCAGTATTATCAGGCCTGAAGGATTACAGAGCTGAGCTGAATCACCAAGGAGAATTACAATACAATTTTCCATCACTTATAACTAGTGTCTGTGCTCTTGACATTAGATACTTTCCTTTTGATTTTCAAACATGTTCACTTACTTTTGGTTCCTGGGCCTATAACGGCCTAGATCTTAATGTCACACGATCATATAATAAAATCGAGTTGAGCTCTTTTATAGAAAATAGTGAATGGAGCATGAGGGACGCTTACATCACTCGACAAGTGACATTTTATGATGGGGTACCATTCCCTACAATAACGTTTCACATCGATATAAAAAGAAAACCATTGTTTTATCTAATCAACGTCGTGTTTCCTTGTTTGTTGATTACATTCGTGGCTGTCTTGGGATTTTTGTTGCCTTCAGATTCTGGAGAAAAAGTCAGCTTACAAGTAACAGTGTTACTGTCTCTTGCGGTGTTCCAGTTGGTGATATTGGATATGATCCCAGCTTCTGGTGATTCGTTTCCATTTATAAGTAAGTGTTATAGTAAACTAACAACAAAAATACTTTTAACATCCTGTTTGTAGTTTTCAATTTTTTAGACCCCTACTAGCGAGTCGGAAGTATATTGGAATACCCTTGTCCGTCTGTCCGTCCGTCCTTCCGTCCAAAGTTTGTCGCACTTTTCTCAGTTACTGATGGGCCGATTTCTTTCAAGTTTGGTATTTGACTTTATATATAGGGGGAATGCGTCGTCTCCCATTTTAGTCAAATTATGATATCAACTTCCTGTTTGGCGGGACTTAGACATTTCCCTTTATTGAACGTAGTGAAAATTTTTGACGCACTTTTCTCAGTTACTTCTAGGCCGATTTATTTCAAATTTTGTATTTTACTTTATATATTTGTACAATGTATATAGGGTGAATGCGCCGTCTCCAATTTTTGTCACCTTATGATATCAACTTCCTGTTTAGCGGGACTTGGCCATTTTTTCCCATTGAACATAGTGAAAATTTTCGTTGCACTTTTCTCAAGTACTGCCGGGCCGATTTCTTTTAAATTTGGTAGTTGATTTTATATTTAAATTGAATGCGTCGTCTCCAATTTTGGTCACCTTATGATATCAACTTCCTGTTTGGCAGGACTTGACCATTTTCCCCTTTACTGAACATAGTGAAAATTTTCGCACTTTTCTCAGCTGCTGCTTGGCCGATTTCTTTCAAATTTGTTGTATGACTTTATATATAGGGGGAATGCGTCGTCTCCCGTCTCCAATTTTGGTCACCTTATGATATCAACTTCCTGCTTGGTGTGACTTAGCCATTTTCCCTTTATTGAACATAGTGAAAATTTTCGTCGCACTTTTCTCAGCTACTGCTGGGCTGATTTCTTTCAAATTTGGTAGATGACTTTATGACTTTATATATAGGAGGAATGCGACTTCTCCCATTTTTGCCACTTTATGATATTAACTCCCTGCTTGGTGGGACTTGGCCATTTTTTCCTTTTAATGTGTAAAATAATACGAGTGGGGGTATACCTAGCACGACAACGCGTGCAACCTCATGATTTTCGAGCGTTCAAACTTAAATGCCACATAAAAGAAGATTTTAAAATACCTACCGCACTGTTAATTAACCATCGATGATGTCAAACATTTTTCATATGTCATGGCCATTTATAGCACTTTTTGCTTATTTTTCATAAACTCTGATATGAATTTAATCTATTTTTTCGGAAATTTACCATCGACTTCAAATTGCAATTGATTTATGCCCGTATGTTGTTAAAAATGATGTGTTGTTTTTTTAATTACTCACTTGTACGACATTTTTAGCAACTTATTATAGGATAAAAAACAAATTTATGATTGAGAAAAATTAGAGTTTAGATTTATAAATTGTATAAAAGGAAAATATTCATTGGCATGTCTATCACAAACAGAATTATTTGTTTTCCAGATAATTTGATGAGAAGTTCTAGACTTGATTTTTGTTTAATTTGAAAGGACCCCCAAATGTAGAATTGATCTTTATTGTATGAATCCTTACATTATAATTACAAATTGAATACTTTATATCTGCGATTCCGTTTCAGAATTTGTACAAAGAATCATGTCGACCTTTTCGACAAATAGACATCAGACGTGTCTTAATACGTACCTTAGCGTTAAATTCGTATTAATTATATCAAAATGAATATAAATTTAAGCATAACAATCATTGGTCTGCATCTGTCAGCTGATTTTGTAAAATTTTAACGACATTCATACATTACAATTCTATACAATGATACAGAATTAATAGTTGCCATTTGTGTGTGGTCCGGAAATAAATGCAGGCGAGACAATATGAATTCTAAGTTCATTAAGTATTAACACCTTTCTTTTCAAGCTTTTGAATATCGTATTAAACATTTCACAAACGATACTCTAAACACCCTAATGACACTTTCTTCTGTCCTTTTGTTTCTGCAGAGCAATTTTCCGAACATCTAGTAATTTTTAATTTTTTACGAAATATATTGAGAAATGATAGACATGTAAATATGCAAATCAACAGCAATTCTGATTTGACGTATTTGCTTTACGGTTTGGCCCTTTTACAGTGAAAATGTAACAACATTACTTCTGAACCAGATGACGCCATAACACCTCTATGACCAATTAACAGAATACAATAGTTACAAAAGTATATCACGTTTTAGTATGCATACTAACAGAGAATCGTGCTTTCTTTGGATTTAGATATTCAAGGGGAAGCTTCGCAAATAATGGTAATTGGCCTTGAAAATCATTTAAAAGTCTCTCGACTTATATTCTCAGATTCAAATTATTTAATCAAATTAGGCCATGTTACAATGTACAGGCTTGAAAAAGCATTTTTCGCTCCATTTTGACCAGAACTAATCGTATCGGTACACATTGGATTGTAGGTTACGGCCATAATTATTTGACCCAAAGTACGTTCCGAATTTTGCTGTAAATGAATTTTACATTTAAACGATTTCATCGCGGTTTCGACGTCTCTGTAACGTAGTTACATGTGTTTAGAAATATGCGTCGACTTGAATTGTTGCAAGAAGTTTTAAGTTATACAAATATTTTCATTCAAATTCTGAAAGGACTAATAAACTACTCGGTCAATTTTTGACCGTTCGTGAACTGCTTGCTCTGTATTAATGCTTTAGCTCAACTACTATGAAACAACTCAATAGAATGTCATGAAATTTTGTAGTTATTGAGGGATTAATAAGAGCATAAAATTCGGATTGAATTTTTCCATGTCGAACTATTCCTCTTTTGGATGTAGAAAGTTTTACTGAATAAGTACTGAGACACTTTTTGAGATCTCGGGGTTTGAGCTCTTACATCCATTCCATTCAATTAAAAAAATAACCATCTTATCCAACTTTTAGGGACAGTAGTCATTAAGTATGTTGGAATTATTTTCATTAGAATATAGACCATTTACCTAAACATGAGTAGATACTTAACATAAGGATGAACAAAATCAAAGAAAGAAAAAAACAAAAAATAATATCTAAATGAAAGAAAATTTTGTGAAAAAGTTGGATTATATAAAAATTTCAGATTAATACCAAAAAGGGAACAGTCTTGGGGTACATGACAATAAATCGTCTAGCCTTATGTTACAACAATTGTTTAATAGAAGTTTCATCAAAACTTATCTCGTTTTTCTATAATGTTTGATAGAAGTTTCATCATTTCTATATTTCTTTAGTTTATGTATCAACATACTGCAGCTAGACAAACTAAAGAACGACACTCATAAATAAAATTAGATTATAAAACCAACTGGTACATTTAGATGACTAACATGCATGACATGATGAACCAATAATAAATTAGTTACACATAGCAAATT
The DNA here is from genome assembly GCA_002080025.1 of Modiolus philippinarum. Classification (NCBI taxonomy): domain Eukaryota; kingdom Metazoa; phylum Mollusca; class Bivalvia; order Mytilida; family Modiolidae; genus Modiolus; species Modiolus philippinarum. Next base: position 49,826 of record MJUU01067628.1, read on the forward strand.
AAAACAGCAATATGTCAACAAAATTTCATTAATGTAAAGGTAATATAACTCATATAAAAGTTCTGAAAATTTCTAGAAAAAGTTAATAATATGCGTGATGACACGATGATGACAAAAAGTTATGGCCAGAAACATTGATTAATTTCTACAAACGGAAAGAATAAACAATAAATTGCAAACTACGAGCGGCCATAAATAATGATTTGAAATGTTGAATACTTTGTATTTTGTCGACATTAAGCCTGGAATTACAGATATAATTTAAGGAAATGATGAAGGAAAGGATATGGAGTAAATGCACATGAGAGAAAGTCTCTACAAATACATGGCAAAAACAAGCAAAGGAACAACGCTTTTATAGTTCTTCTGAATCTTGAAGTCATCATGAGGCCTTCAACAATGAGCAGGGAAAAATAATGAATAATAGATATCATTTCCTTGCTATAAGGAAAAGCATCGATTAAGGGTTAACGTTGGAAAGCATGACAATTTGCTATAATAAATTGATCAAAATGTGCCGAATTAAAAACAACGACAGTAGAATACCGAAGAAACCATTACAAAAAATACAAAGAAACTCCATAGACATTGAAACGAGAACACTGAAAAACAAAGACATGAAAACACAGCATTCAGAACTAAGCACTTGTAGTGTGAACTCTTATTAAAACCGGAAGTGACATTATGTTCTTCGTAATGTTAAACATGTCCTACCCCGTACACGATCAGTGAGGCATATATTGTTTTCAGAGATCTGTTTGGTGGCTGATTGGTTTAAGTCATTTTCTAACTTCAAGGTTAGTTCAAGGTGAACCCCAATTAGGCCTCTTTGGGAACATAACGACGAGACGTGAAATTATTGAATCTTTACTCATCTGACTGTTTTAAAGCTGTTGATGGGGCGAACTTTGTTGTCATGTAAGCGGAAAATGGATGAAACATTTCATTCACTACACTCGATCAAGGTGTATGGTCTTCCAATTGTATTGATTTGTTCTGCACGGAAGAGACATTAGTTGGATGACCATCTGCAGAAGCTAAATGAAGAGTAACTAAGGTATTGAATGAAGAGTAACTTAGGTATTGAATTATCTAAATGGACAAAAAAGGCTTTGCGTTACTATAGATACAAAATAATCTCAAAATCATTACGCAAACTTTAAGATCAAGTTAGTCTATGCCGAATTCTAATGATTTTCATTTATCTCATTGAACTGTTTAAGCTTAGTCATTGTTATCCAAGAATACCTGTTAAGACGTGTTCTTATTAAAAAAAACATTAATAATATCAAAAGAAAAAACTATAGTTATTTGTTAAATCTTGTCAAAACATGCTTTGCTTGATTGCTTGGTTCTTCCACGTATTTGTAGAGATACTTGTCTGGTGTGCACGTGCTTCACACTCTTTCATTGTTCATTAAACTGTAGAACAAATGTTTGTTTCAGGTGTGTATTTCACCTTGTCGATGTTAATTGTTGCTTTATCTTGTCTGCTGACGGTATTGGTTCTCCGAATACATTTCAAAGGCAAACACGGAGTCCAGTTGAGTGAAAGAGTTCGGAAATACTTTTTGATACCACTGACGAAAATTACATTTATAGATTTAGAAAAATACTCTCTGCATCCAACCAAATCATGGGTAAGTTATAAATAGAATAAAATAAATAAAACTCTTAATTTGTTGTCTTCCAGAAACAGTTTTTTTAAATCAAATTGTAATTTTGTATTTCTTTAATTTATTTTTTACATTTTTTTTCATCTACTTGTAAAAGGATTACATGTAAATTTCACCAAACACCCTTTTTGCAATCACCTTTTTCTATACAGACCTAATTGACTATGTAATCGGATCTAATTGTCCGCATTTTGCTACGTATTTTTGTTTTCCAATGCTATAAAACAGAAAAATCTGTCTGTCCACCTTTTTGTACTCGATGTTCTATCTACCTTCTATAACTCGGCATTGAGTCGATCTAAATTAACCATGACAAAAGAGTTAATCATGATGTTGTCGTTTAATTCCTAAGTAATTGGTGGTTTACAATAGGAGATGACTCATGTGAGATCGATGCACGCGACCTCATCTCACACCGGTAAATGACCAACCAGACGTGTTGATTTTTGTGATACAACAATTGTAACCATGACTAAACGTCATAAAACGCCTGATGCCATAATGTAAAGAATACTCAAATGGCGACAGTGTTGTTTAAACAGTAAAGCTTTCCAGAAGTTTCTTATCGCCTTTTACGGAAGAAATAGGTACTTGCATAGAATCAAAATTAAAAACGGGATATCTTCCACTCGTGTAAGAAATTCTACGTCTTTTCCTCTCGTTTCGCTACGCTCAACTCGAAAATAGACAAAATTTCTTACACTTTGTGAACGATATCCCGATCTTTAATATGATCTTATGCAAGATACTGTTAGTCTTTTATCTTATGACGGTCGAAATTTAAGAGGACAGCCACGACAGATCTGGATTTTATGAAAAGTCTTGCCTTATTATTTTTTGATTCGTTGTTTGTATTAATATATTTCAGAAGGCCCAAATCAAGAAATAAGGTACTATAAAGTATACCATGCAAATGATTGTTTTTGCACCTATCTATATGTGGTTCATCAAAACCGAAAAAAAAAACAAACAAAATAGAAAAAACCAAAAAAATNAAACAACAACAACAAAAAAAAAAAAAAAATAAAAATAAAAATCCAAAATAAAAAACGAACAATCACAACAATAAAAAACAAAACAAAAACAAAAAACAAAAGAAAAAAAAAGAACACAAAAAATAACCTAAAATGTCCGAGTTTAACAAGTTTTACTTTAATACTTCAGGAGGTTACTTTTTCGATCATCTGACCCATATTAAAGCTGAGTTTAATCTTAAATGCACTTAGTAAAGATGCAAATAAGTAAATCATGTTTTATATATTGATTTTCACAGGTTGGAGAAAGGATCATTCGACCAACTTCAGCACAAAGTCATACAGCAGTTAACTGCGAAATAATGGACGAAGAAAACGAGAACCTCCTTACAAACCATGACAAACAGGCATTGTATTATATGCAATCCATACTTATTAATCTCAAACGAATCAATGAATTTATGAATAATAGTGACGAACAAGGCGAAGTAGAAAAATGGTGGAACGTGTTCTCCCAGGCGTTTGATCGCTTATTTTTGTTCGTATATGTAGTTTGTACTTTTGCTGTGGCATTAATTCTTACGGCACCATCACTACACCAACAGTCATCTTAAGACAACTTCCATTTTAATAACACAATTGTCAAAATTTTAAGTACAGCATTAACAATAACACTGTGTATATCGAGTCATAAAAATATACATGTACTATGTAACATATGAATGACTTTTGATACGAAAGTGCATAGCCAAATAAACCTGCACAGACAACATTTATTAGTCAAGCATGGATGAATTAGTTCCTTTTAGACTTGCCACATTTTTGTTTGTGACTTCAATGACTTTCTTATTCTGCTACTGATACATGAACAGGATTTTTGGTAGGGTTATAAAAACAAAGGCTAACCCTACTTTGCTAATTTGTTGGTCGTCTTCGTGTCAATTACAGCAGTTTTGTTCCTAGCAAGAGGTTTAACATTTCAATCACACTGAAAGAGCTGTTTTTGCTGAAGCTTGTGTTTTCGTTAAAATGTGCTATATATATCTTTTTGTTTTTTTTTTAGTTCTTGACTAAAGCTAAAATGTAGTTTATATTTTTATAAAAATAGAAAAATTCCACAAAAAGGTACAATGTATCGATTGACTGTCAAACATGGGATGGTTAACTCGGGTATATAAAAAATCTTTACATGTAAATATATCCTGTTTTGAAGGTAGACTCGGCAAGTGTTTCGATACTAACCCTCACGCAAACCAACAGTTTAAAAATTACAAAGTATAAAAGTAAGAATTGATAAAACTTTGGAGTACCTCGTTTATGAAATGCTCTGTCCTTAGCTTAATTATGCGTCAGCTATCAGTTCTTTGTCAGCATTTCGAACATTGTTTTTATGTTTGATTCCCTATTCTAAAGACCCTGAAGAAAAAATAATTGCCATCTGCTGAACTTCAGTTAAATGCCCCTTCGGTATTTATAATTTTATCCCATACACAATCACTGAGTACATGTAAACAGGAAAGTTTCAAGAAGTGATTTTTCAAATTCTGCACGAAGCTATTTGTGTTTTGTTTTTCTGTTCGGAGTTTGTCTTTAGTAATGCTTGTTCCTTGGCATTTGCATTTGTTTCAAATAACTAAATATTTTACGAAAGGATATGGAGTAAATGAACATGAGACCATAACACATATGTTAACTCCAACTGCAATAATTTTNATGAGCTGTATGGCCATTTCGGAAATTGATTCCTCATCAGCAGCACTAGAACCCAAACAAAGGAAATCCATAATTTCAAAAATGTTTAAAATGCATAAAACCAAACTAAATCCGAATAATCAGTAATATCAATTAAATGGTCAATTGTTCAGAGAACAATTGCAAGGTCTTTCACCAGTTTTCACCATGATTACATACTTCGGTTTGATTTTGATGTGTATTTCGGTCAAAAATGTTATGTAAACAAAAGTCCGACCTTTATTAGTCTTTTGCTCAACGGTTGCTAAGGATTTTTTCAAAAAATAAGCTTGTGAAGTTCACTTCCGGTTGGCAATGTCATTTAATTCTTCTTCACAACATTACAAAACTTTTTGCATATGGTTGCTATGGACTTTTATGGTTAATAACGTTGTTGCTAAGGACCTTGACCTTTGACCTTGACCCCATTTTGTCGGCCATATTGAACTGAACATTTTATCTTCTTATAGTTTCTTTGTATCTTTAATAGTTTTTGAGATATTAGCAAAAAACCCTAAAATCGGACCTCGAAAAATGTTTGTTGGGACATAAGTCCAAACCGATGGTCCAAAAGTGTTGGACCCAATAAAATAAATGTAGATCTCAATGGTATTTACATTTTCTGTAATGTTTTTAATCATCTATCTCTTCATTTTGGAGATTTTACCTAAAAAAGACCAAAATTTGGCTATGACCTTGACCTTTGACTTTGATGACCTTTGACGTTGGACTCAAATTGAAGGTCTCTTCTTACTGATCAATTTGATATGTAACTTGACTATTCTATCTGTAACGGTTTAAAAGTTATTCGCGAAAAACCGATTTACCGAAACGCGTCAAGGGCTATAACTCAAAAATGGTTTGTCGCAGAAGTTTCAAGTAAATGTATCAAATATAGATCTTAATAAGAGGAGTATTTTTCCAATATAATGTTTTCAGAAATTTTTTATCGTTTTCGAGATATTCCGAAATCAAAAATTTGAACGGCGGCCATTTTGAAAATGGCGGACAAAAAATTTTTTTTGACTCCAGATATATAATCAAGACCATGAAAGCTACCTGGAAACCAAATTTGGTGGAAATCCGATAACTTTGAGAAATCGTCAAATTTAGGGGTCAAAAACGCGTAACTGGGGTCGCGACCCCAAAAAATTTTTTTGCATCTCAAATCATCCTGAGGATCAATCGAACATTTTCCCCCATTCAGAATTTTGATATCGGTTACGGTTTATGAGGAGATCTGAACACAAGATAAACAGTGATTGGGGAGATAACTTCGTTACTAAAAATAGATCGATATGTGGCCCTCGGCTTTGAGGTCACATTCCAAGACCAAATCACCACACCAAGTATCGAAGTGATATGTCGCGCAGTTTTTTGTCACTGAGGGTGGCGGAAAGAATAATAATAATAATAATAATAATTAAAAGGTCAATTGTTCAGAGAACAATTGCAAGGTCTTTCACCAGTTTTCACCATGATTACATATTTGAGTTTTGATTTTGTTGTCTATTTTGGTCACAAATGTACAGACGACAATGAGACACACATTTTCTCCAATACATTTGACCACCTATCTCATAGATTAATGAGTTTAAGCGATAACAAGGCTCACGGTCATCGGTGACCTTGACCGATGACCTTTGACCGTCACATTTTTAGATGACCATATATCACCTTTGAACAGTGGTGAAGGTTTCAGGTCTCTACGACTTATCGTTTGGGAGTATTTAGCATTGACGGAAACCAAAAATCTTTCAAAGGGCAATAACTCATATTAAAGGTCATTGAATCCTTTCGGACTAAATATAAGAAAGTTGCGTCTCGTAAAGATGAACATTTTTCTCATTACATTTGATCAGCTATCTATTTCGGTTTCCGAGTTTATCTGATAACAAGGTCAAAGGTCACGGTCAAAGGTCACTGATGACCTTCAACCTGGTACTCAAATTGAAGGTCTCTTCGCACTGATCATTTTAAATATATATGTTTACTACATTATCTGTAAGCGTTTAAAAGTTATTCGCAAAAAACAATTTACCGAAACGCGTCAAGGGCTATAACTCAAAAACGGTTCATCGTAGAGTTTTCCTTCAAATGTATCAAATGTAGATCTCAATGAGAAGAGTCTTTTTGCAATACAATGTTTTCATAATTTTTTTTTCCTTTCCGAGATATCGCGATAACAAAATTTCAAATGGCGGACAAAAAAATTTTTTTGACCCCAGATTTGTATTCAGGACAATGAAAGCTACCTAGAAACCAAATTTGGTAGAAATCCAATAACTTTGAGAAATTTGCATATTTAGGGGTCAAAAACGCGTAACCGGGGTCGCGTCCCAAAAAAATTGTTTTGCATGATAAATCATCCTTAAGATATATCGAACATTTTCCCCCATTCAGAATTTTGATATCGGTTACGGTTTTTGAGTCTATCCGATAACAAGGGTTTTCGGTGTTGGGGAGAGAACTCCGTTACTAAAAATAGACCGGTACGCTGCCCTCAGATTTGAGGTCCCACTCTCAGACTGAATCATCACACTAAGTATCAAAGAAATATGTCGCGTAGTTTTTTGTCATCGGGGCGGCGGAAAGAAGAATAATAATTATAATTAAAAGGTCAATTGTTCAGAGAACAATTGCAAGGTCTTTCACCAGTTTTCACCATGAATACATGTTTGTATTTGATTTTGATGTCTACTTCAGTCAAAAATGAGATGTAAACAAAAGTATTGAACTTAGCTAGTCTTTTGCTCAATGGTTGCTAAGGACTATTTCGAAAATTAGCTTATTGCTAGGGACATGAATGTCACTTCCGGTTGGCAATGCCATTAATTTC
>MJUU01067629.1:1854-12822 GCA_002080025.1 Modiolus philippinarum
AAACGCGTATCTTTTGGTAGTGGTTTAGTTATTACGCTAGTTGATTGCAAGGCTATATTCGTTGAAAGCTGTCCAATGTTTAGTGTCGGTTAAACTGGTTAATTATAGCATATGGACAAATGTTATTGATAATACGAGGAATATTAAAGGTTTCTTAATTAAACTGCCAAATTTTAGTTCCAAAGAACTGATGTATGTTCTGTTTTATCTGATACAAGTAAGTGATGACAATGAGATATATGAAATACTTATTTGATCATTTAAATACAATTAATACCCAAGTTGTGTTACAAAGTGGTTTCTGGCGGGCTCAATAAAGACCATAACGCCAATCACAATTAGGGTACTTTATTTGTAGTTCAAGAAGAAATTACATACAGACGAAAAACCCTGTAATAACAATAATAAATATAAAAATAACAATATTACATATTACAAATTATTTAACATACATATCACATAAAAAACAGTAAATTTCGTTATGCTGTATACGTGTTTATTATAATGCCTTTATGGTCTCAAACTATACAATGTAAAAGAGAAATTCTGTAATACATTGGTTTAGACAGCATACGTGGACATATTTAGTTGACAAATTTTTATCCAGCGATTCCATGAAAATGTGTTGGTATGTAATTATCATTGAAAATGGATAAAAGAAGTTCGTCACATGTAAATGCCATATCTTGACCATATTAGGATTCCGAAGTAATAAGGGAACATCTTGCATAAATTTGGCAAAAAACATAATTTGCATGATCAACGGATCCGAACTTCGAAAAGGGGGATTCAAATGAGATCCAGAGAAAGGAGAAGTTCCAGACTAATTTTTGCCATTTTTTTTTAACTGTTGACTAAATTCTGCACGAAATTATTTTTTTTTAAATCGAGAAAAGGGGGAGGTTTCCAACCCCGACGTCCTCTCTTAATCCGCCAATAAAAAAACATGAATAATTGTTCATCCTTTGTCTCTTAGAGGGAAATATATCGCCAATTTCATATTTTTTTCAATATCGATACAAGAGCCATTTAAGTTAAAATTTTGAATCAATTCTGAATCAAATTAGCAATACGTGCAAACCACGCTTACTAAACTAGAAAGAATTCTAATTCCTCGGTTTATTATTTTTATTTAGTTTTTTGCATCGTTTAAATTCAGAAACATTTCAATATTAAGGTCACAGGTTATTGATTATTATTTCTACAAATACGGTAATATGTGAAGTTATTTATAAATACTTGTCACGTGACACTAGGTTAACTGCTAAAATATTTCCTCCGCAATTCTATTTTAATTGGGCTTATACCTTACATTTATATGTCATATTTCTTATGCTGTTTACAATAATGATAAAGAAGTAATTCGCAATGAATTTGGCCGCAAAAAATTGATTTTTGATCTCGAAGTGAATATTCATACCCGGGATTTTTCTGAAGAAAGTGACAGCATAAGAGGATTTACGTACCGTAAATCCTCCTAAAAAGTAATAAGTTTGTTAGAACAGTTTAAACTGATAAAATCCAGACAAACTGCGACGGTTGTTAAAGACTGTGGTATTGTAGTTAGTTGTCTACTTGTGCAGTGTCTTATTATCCCCGCACTTTCTGAAAAAAGTTTGGGGATGGAGTATGTTTTCGCCTCCGTCTGTCCGAAACGATAAGACGCGAATTGCTTCTACGTTTTTGGAATTAGGGTTTTAATTTTTGTTATAGAATTGTTGCACATATGCTGCAGATGCGCAATAAGCTTTCGGATTTTCGCATGATATTGATGTTAATGCAATCAAGAGGCCCAAAGATGTCGATTTTGATACATGTTGCATTTGACGGGATTTGGGGATTTAATTTTGTTGTAAAAATATTGCATATAGTCTGTAGCTTTCGGATTTTTTTTAACTGCATTTTGGTGCAAACTAGAGGCACAAGATGTCAATTTTTACAAAGGTCCCAAGATGAGGATTTTGAAATGTGGCATGTTACGCAAATTTCTAAGTTTTTGGATTTGGGGATTAAATCTTTACGCAGAATTGTTGCATATAGTCTGTAGATTTGCAATAAGCTTTCGGAATTTTGATTCCGGTTTCAACTTTGGTAAATTTCCTGAAAATGTCACAGACACACATTTTTTTTGAAATTTTGGCATATGATCTTATATTCTGACAATCTGACAAGTGTTTGTTAAAAACGTGATTCTAAAAACTAAGGATTCTGAAAGGTGGTTCCATTTTTGGTAAATTTTCTGACAGTCTCAAAGACACTTATTTTTGGAATTTTTAACTAGCAACCATGCTTAAATTGTTTTTGTAGATTAGGACAATTATTTTCAACATTTTGATTTCAAAAATATTTGATTCCAATTCTGGTAAACGTCCTGGTGGAAGGGCACTCACTGCTCTGACCTGTTCTTGTCATAGAGCCCTGACCGCTCTAACCTGTCATAAAGTCCCGACTGCTGTGACCTGTCAAAGAGCCCTGACTGCTTTTATGTTATAAAATCTAGAATATTTAAAGTTATTGTTTTGTTTTACTTTTACCAACTTTGAATTTAATTTACTTGACTTACTTCTTGATCAAGTAATCTTATCTCGGCCAGATCAGTTAGGATTATATGACGGGTTATAGCGATCAGGGATGAATGACTAGTCAGGGCTCTCTGATTGGTCAGAACAGTCAGGATTCTATGACAGCTCTAAGTTAACTTCGAGGTGACTTAGGACTGTTCTCAAGACTGCTCCCCAAGTTAACTTGGACGAGAGATTTTGTCTGCACCCTACTGTAGTTTAACATTGGACTCTATGGTAAAGCATTCATCAAAGATCCTATCTGAAACATCAAAGACAATTGGAACCAATTTTGGGTGGTCTCTTTTCAAGAATATGTCCTGCAATTCCACATCTCATGCAAGATGGCTGCCAGTTTCAAACTTAGTATAACATTGGACCCTATTGGAAAAAAAAATATTCATAGATTCCATCTTCTGAAAGTACTGGGCTAATTTGAACCATATCTGGTCACAATTGTCCTTAGCTGGTCCCCTTTGAAAAGAATGTGTGGCAATTCAGCATCGCATCCATGATGCTGTCAGCGTGTAACTTAGTTTAATATCGGACACTATGGGAATGCATTCAATGATAACATTGGACACTATGTTAATGCATTCAAAGGTCTTCTTTTCTAAAACCACATAGCCAGTTGGTAACCAAACTTGGTCATGTACAATAGTCGTTGGGTCGTCCCCTTTAAATATATGCCTGGCAAGCCTGCGCCTCATAAAAAAAGACCGATGGCAGGGAACTTAGTTTAACATTGGACACTTTTGAAGATTTCCTCTTCTGAAAATATTTGTCAACTGGAACCAAGCTATAAGGCACATCGTTCATCAGTAGGTCTGCACCCAATCCAGAATAGTTTCCATTAGGGAACAAAGTTTAACTTTGGGGCATATTCATATAACATCAATATTTACTGACTCAATTGGGTTTATTTTGGCTGAATATGTCAGCCATTGCCAAGTTGAGCGATAAAGGCTCTTTAGAGCCTCTTGTTATGTTTACTACCTGCAAAATATTAAGAGATCTCGTATTAAAATGATCCGCATTATATGCCATGTTACTTGGCGGAAAATTTTTAATCAAATTCCACCAGTTGCAGGTGATTAAGAGCATAATATAATTAAAAAGGAGTAAAAATATAGCTCAATCTGACCGTTATGGTCATCAGCTGTACAATAACGTAAATTAATTATTATACCCCACTTTAGTGGGCGGTATATAGTTATCATGGTGTCCGGTCGTCTGTTCGTCCGTCCGTTCGTCCGTCCGCCATTTGGGTACACATTTGTGGCTTTAACTCCTCCTAGACCACCTGGTGAAATTTAATGAAACTTTCACAGAATCTCAAGTACACATTGTCATTGTGCACCAGCTATTTCCAAATTTGATTTGATTTCCCATTTTTATAACTGATAATTTACCATTATTTGATTGCTATTTGCTTAACATAACTTTCCATTGGTTTTGCGAAGAGTTCTACGTATTAGCAGTCAGATCATGCTTACCTGCCTTGAGTCCTTGATGGTCCAAGATTTATGAGGCATTTCTGACTTTGTTTTAACTTCTTGATTTAGTCTGTGTTGTTTCTTTATTGCTTAGTGTTTTTTCTATTCCCACACTAGGTAATCAAAGTTCGGGGATATTGTCGTCTCCTTCCGTCCGCGACTTGAACTGATCGATTTTGGGATTTAGGAGTTCAATTTTGCTGAAGAATTATTGGCAAAGCATACAATAAGCTAAAAAAACAAGAGTCGAAAAGGGTCAAATTTCATTTTTATGTGACATAAATTTCTCCAATATTTTCATTTTTCTTGCATATTTGCGCATGTAGTCTGTAATTGCTTAATACGCTTCTGTAATTTCGATAGCGGTTCCAATTTCGATAAATTTCCTGAAAGTTCTAAGACTTATAATATTTTTAAATTCATACAATCATGATTTTTGTACTTTTTGGTACAAAAAATAATTGTAAACACAGAAGATTTTTAAAATATATTTTCAATTTTAATAGATTTCCAGAAATTTTTTGAACAGTTATTGTATACATCCATAGCGTAAGATGCTGCCAATTTATTTAGTTCTTTCGAGTATTTGAGTTTGTTTGCACTGATTTGACATTTGTAGCTTCATCTGGTACCATTATTATTTTTTTTTGTATTTTTTCACTAACCTGCAGACGCGAGATTCAAGACATACTAGAAGACATTCTTCAAAAGTTTGTTTCAACTACTAACATTTTAGTATAAATTCTCATGGTAACAAAAGTTATTTTATTCCAAAAGACACAGCATCTGTGAAATACACTTGCAATTTCAACATTATTGTTAAGTATTGTCTAGTTCAAGTTCTTTTAAAAGTCGCGACAATATGTGCCGAAAATGTACTAAACATATTGTCGCCGGCGACAATATGTGTAAGGCGACAATATGTGCAGGGGCGGCAATATGTGCCGTAACAGGGGTAACTCATGATAAAAATAAATATGCCCGACTCCAAAAGTGAGCGCCTAAATGGCCGCAACGATAAAGACTCAGCTGTAGCAAATACACTTTGTAAAAATTCAGTTTTGCCGACCAAAAAATTGTAGGACAGTAACAAGATAAAGTATGATTGTTGACACATCAATAGTAATATCAGTAGTATGTCATATATAGTAACATCATCCTGATATTACTATTGTGACTGCAAAGCGGAGCCCAGTATACGGAATTTTCTTTCTGATGCACGCCTGGGAAACTCGATATTGTCAAAAAAAAAAAAAAACCGGCGTCCGGAAATCTGTGCTTTACACTTAATATTTGCAGTTCGAAAAATCAAACAATGTCACTCCATATTAATTTATAGAATAATTTTTAATAAATCAAAAACACCTTTTCTTTTTTCAAAAAACAATGGTAGGTTAGTTTTTTTCCCTTCATGTCCGTATTTTAGAATCGCCCCGAAACACACAATTTCTGTCTTAAAAGGCTGATTTTTATATGGTCTTAGTTATATTTAGATCTTTGGCCAGTTTTACATAGAGTGACAATCCCTGATTTAAAAAAAAACATGATGTCACTTTGTATTATTAAATTTCTGGTGGTAAAATCCAGTTGAGCACATCGAGTTTCCAAGGTATGAGAAAGTTGATTTCATTACTTCTACGGGTACTTCACTGTCATGCCAGTTAATAGATTTTCATTAGCGTTTCAACCTTTTTTGCCTTTATACATTTACACTCCACAGATTACACCTTTATTGTTGTAAACAAGCATTTATTAGTTTTAGAGCATTATTTAGCTATGTATAAGAGAGACCGATTTTGAATGTTCAGATCTAAGTTTTAAACATAAATTTGTCAAATACACAAATGAGACTCCAACTAAGAAGTCTTCTTCGAAATTAATAAATGAAACATTAAATAATATGAAAAGAAACATGCGTACAAAGGATTAGATTTGAGTATTTGATGAAGAGAGTAAATTATAGTGTATTAGCAAATCCAAAAGGAAATGGCTTTTATGATACTTCTTCATGGTAAATAACATAATACCGAGCATACTGTGAATTTAGTTTCCGCATATGCGCATTTCGATAAATTGTGTCGTCTGAGTGTAGATAAAATCAAAACATTTTGAAATTCGTAGACCGTATAAAATGTGCAAAAGCTGACCGAGAACAAATTACCAACATGATCTAAAGAAAGCCAGAATCAGCTAAGGACAGAGCCAAGCAGGAGGGAAGGTACCTCCTAGGTTTTAACAAATATACATAGATATTGCAAGTTTTCAAATAAAATCGGTTTTCCGGCCATCACGGAAGTACTTGCAACTTGGTTGGTGAATGTCAAGAGGACTAACAGTCCACCAGCAGTGGCAGTTTTAAGAGTTTGATAGGATTATGTTAAGCTTACAGGGGCTGGTATCAAGACCTGCATGCAAAGTACATGCTCTTGTAATGGACCCTCACATTTACTTTATATTTGGATCAATGTTCTTTGAGTAACGGGGCATTTTAATATGCCGACTTTTTAAAGTAAGTGAGAATCGAACCGCCAGTCAAAAGAACGAACAGTCCATGGACAATGGCAGCATCGGAAACACTAAGAAACAAGGACACCACTTGACTACAGGACAAAAAAGAAAAACGAAGACACACATACAGATGTACAAAACGGACCCAGTAAAAACCATGGGTGAGATCAGGTGTACCGGTAGAACAAGCATCTCCTGCTTCTTATAAGACATCCGCCGTGTTGAACATGTCAACTCCGGTAGTAAAGTCAAATCCGATAGAGGAAAAAAAAAACTTTAGTTGTAGAGGGAAATATTTGTTGTCATCTGCCAAAACAGATATCCCATAGCGATCCACAAGATCGTGATGTCGACCATGAAACTTCTGTAGTGATGACTTTAATTTTTTTGTAAGTACCCTTGCTTAAGTAGTCTATTTGTAAGCAACTGAGCTCTATCTAGGAAATCACTGTAACGACCACAAGCTGAGTGCGAAATTTTGAAATTTAAAATTTCATGACAAACATGAAATTTTACATCATAATTTAAACACACTTTGTGAAGTTTCTACAAATTCGAAACGCGTTAAATTTTCCTTCAGTACTGAGTTTCCATTGCAACAAACCAAGACCAAGAAATACAAGAACAATTGCTTAAAACAAAAATAATTAATGAAAGTTCATGCTTTTTTAATGGCAACAAATACAGAATATATTGCTATACTGTTTATTTCACATAAACTGAAAGCCCAAAATATTACTAGCCCAGCAACCTAGGACGCAACAGAGTCTTTATAATACGCTCGTATTACAAATACTTCAGGTAAGCACATCATTTTTTTGTTAAAGCCTGCACACTATTCCTACGTTTTTAGCCGCGGGTCCATTGTAACTATACAAGCAGCTCTATGTTTTACTTAATTTAATTTTTGTTAATATTCACATAATTCGAAAAAAAAGTTAATTGATAATATAAATGAATTATGGTGGTAGAAATATTGCACGGAAATATTGTAGTACACTAATCTGCAAGATTGCATGTTCACCTTTTAAGGAAAATACCTTTCATTAAAAAAATGTTCAGGACAGTCATCTTGAGTCTTATGTTAACATCTAAAAAGTGAGGGCGCCGGTCAGCGGTTGTTTATAAAATCATAAATAATGAAATATCGAAGTAACTGTGCATTTAATTTCTGCATAATTATGGCCATTTCGACAACTTATGTCTCTTCAGTGCAAATTAAGTCAAAATATAAAATTAGCAATCATCAGAAAATAATATTCTGCATTATTTTCATTTTGATAAATATCTTTTTTGCATGAAAACTTGCAGATGTTTCGAATAAATTTGAAATAAAGCATTGAAGTTTCTCTGGCCTTTTTGTTACAAATTAAGAGGGAACTGAAGCAGATTTTATATTTTGTAGTGAGGAAAATTTCCCTAAATCACAATAGTTATTTTTCTGCACTACTGGGGAAAGGTAATCAACCAGAATATGTAGTTTAGAATTATCAAACTAATTTTAGTCGTAATGACTATCCATTTTACTCATGGCTCAGACATTTCTTACACGAAGTCGATAATGTAAAATAAAATACCGGAAGTAATATTCCGGAAATCCCATTCGCTATTATAACTGCAGTTGTATTGATTTTTCGCATTCAAAGGCAGCACTAAAATGAAAATCGGAAATGGCATAGAAAAATAGTTTTATACTACACAGAAAATGTGAAATGTTGACTTTAATGATCGACAAATTTACATACACATGTTGGACAGCTTTCTCCGGTTTACAATGCGAAATGTGTTGAGTTTAAAACATTGTTCTGATTGAAATCGATTGCGGTATGTCTCCTTCCATTAGGCATGTTACAATCATTCCATTTACAATTTTTTTACAGATCATAACTTATGTTAACTATTGAGTTTCATTGTATATGCGTGTTTTATGCCAAGTAACTCTCAATACTGTAGTGCTGTCTAAAAAAAAAATAAATAAATAAATAAATAAAAAATAAAAAAAATAAAAGAAAAGCAAAACAAAAACAAAAAAGAGTTATCAATTATGGACAATGTTTTAAAATCCCTTTTTATAAAGTAAGAAGTGGGTTTAATCATTTGCCTATTTGCCTCTCTTATTAAAAAGTTAAAAACTCAAAAAAAAAAAATAAATAAATAAATAAATAAATAAAAGAAAAACAAAACAAAAGCAAAAAGAGTTATCAATTATGGACAATGTTTTGACATCCCTTTTTATAAAGTTAGAAGTGGGTTTAATCATTTGCCTCTCTTATTAAAAAGTTAAAAACTCATTACATCTGCTTTGGCAAATGATATTCCTAATTCATCGAGGGTGCTTCCACGATGAGTACGATACTTTTCGTATCCAGAATTGTATTCAGTGCAAATCTCCTTTAGTGATATCGTAATTTATACGTAGTATACATAGTTATCTCCACGACCGCCTTATCAATCAAAGCTTCAAAAAATTCCATCTAATAGGATCATTAACAAGTTTTTTTAATAGATAACAGTCTCTTGTAGAAAAAATTGAAGTTTAGGTCCGTACTCTGATTCAAGATTCTTTTTTTTAAACTTAGTACTGGGATGATCAATTCTTTTTACTGTCTTAAACCTTTCAACAGCAATTGCTGCTGAGTTGCTACCGAAAACTACCGTAATGGAATATGATGTTTGACATGCCATAAAACCGGTTTAACCCATCATTTCTTTTTAAATGCCTGTACCATGTCAGGACCATTGCGGTCGACATTTTTTCCGGTGGTTTCCATCTGATTTGTCTGTCTAATGGACTTCGACTCTTACAACTCTGTTCGGTAATTTTGCTTTTACCCCCATTTCCCTAAAAAAGAAAATTCATGTTATTGTGACTTGTTTTAACTATTTGACATAGCTAGTGAACATCTTTGTCGTCTTTCTCTACTTTTACTAGAAATCTTTGTATTTAGTAAAAAATCGACAAAAACGAATAACTAGTCAAGTCACCCGTTAGACCCGTTAATCCACTGAATCCTTAAAATTAGCTTTTGGATCCAATACCTGAAGATTTTACACACATACCTCTCACTGATACCAGATACTTCCAATGTCTACTGAAATATATAATGATTCTCTATCAAACCATTTGGAAAGTTTAATTTTTCTTCCTTAGTTCGACAGCTTCAGCAGCAGCTCCGTGAACTAGCCGGCTGATACGCAACAAGCAGCCTTTGGCCCATCTTTGTCTTATTCTCTCCCTTCCAAGAATGCCACCATGAAGTTAGAAGTCTACCTGTTTTTGTATTGAATTAACAATGAAAGGATATGGATTAACATGAGACAAATTCTAAGGAAATACATGGTAAAAACAGGCAATGGAACAACGCTTGTATGGCTGTTCGTCATCTTGAAGTCACCCAGAGACCTTACCTCACAGTAATTTCAAAACGGTCCTTAGCACCGGTATTATATATGTTTGTTATAGTATTTTTTCACTATAGGGAAACAGGACAGAGGAAGGGGATGTTTATGTACCCATAAACTGGTTATATCCTACCGCTGGCTTTTCCTAGTCCGACTGTCCCAAGTTTCAATCGTTGTTGACGTTTGTCATTTGTGTGTTTTCCTGTGCAGTTCCCTGGTTGATTATAGTAAGTAATTGTAATTTTCAACCATTGTAGATGTTTCTGTTGTCCATTTTTAGGAGGATTTACGGTACGTAAATCCTTCTTATGCTGTCGCTTTCTTCAGAAGAATCCCGGGTATGAATATTCACTTCGAGATCAAAAATCAACTTTTTGCGGCCAAATTTATTGCGAGTTTTTTCTTTAACATTATTGTAAACAGCATAAGAAATATGACATATAAATGTAAGGTGTAAGCATAATTAAAATAGAATTGCGGAGGGAATATATGTTAGCAGTTTACGGAGTATCACGTGACAAGTTAGTTATAAATAACTTCACATATTACCGTATTTGTAGAAATAATAATCAATAACCTGTGACCTGAATATTGTAATGTTTTTGAATTTAAACGATGCAAAAAATAACGCAAATCTAATTAAAAAAATAAATAAAAATAATAAACCGAGGATTTAGAATTCTTACTAGTTTAGTAAGCGTAGTTTGCACGTAGTGCTAATTTGATTCAGAATTGATTCAAAATTTATACGGCTTTTGTATCGATATTGAAAAAAAATATGAAATTGGCAATATATTTCCCTCTAAGAGACAAAGGACGAACAATTATTCATGTTTCATTGGCGGATTAAGAGAGGACTTCGGGGCTGGAAACCTCCCCTTTCTCTCGATTAAAAAAAATAATTTCGTGCAGAATTTAGGCAACAGTTAAAAAAAATGGCAAAAATTAGACTGGAACCTCCTCTTTCCCTGGAATCTCTTTGAACCCCCCTTTTCGAAGTT
>MJUU01067629.1:15641-32477 GCA_002080025.1 Modiolus philippinarum
TCACTCACAGTGTGACGGGTGCTGTTAACAGAGCAGGACATGCTTACCCTTCCGGAGCACCTGATGTCACTCTCAGTTTCACTGGCGTTCACACTGTGAGTGCCTTTGTTCTGAATGTTGTGGTTTCTGGTTATGTGCTTTGTGTCTGTCTAGCGTCATTGTTTTTGTGTCTAACGTCATTGTTTTCTGTGTTCTCGTTTTTGCCCTGTCTTTGGACTTCGATTTTTGTGAATTTCACCCCTTTGTTCCTTCGGTATTCTACTGCCGTTGTCTCACTGATCATGAATTAAAAACTAATGACAATCTCAAGAAACTTATTTTAAATGCCAACCGTGCTCGGAATTGCCTTTGAAACTTTATAACATTTCATGGAGTATTATAAACTTTAAACATTGTCACATGAGCAACATAAAACAGTTCATAAGAGGCTTAAATGATCAAATGAAACTTGACGAATTTTATGCTGCATTAAACTGACTGTATTTGTAAGCATTATGTTACCTAGAGATATGCATAATGTACAAGAAGAAATTTTTCCAAATACCAGATCAAATACGCTGTGTAAACTGATAGATTTAAACTTTTCATGACACTCTTCAAGCATCGCTTTATTGCTTAAATTTTGAATGTTCGACAATTTCAACTCCGCACAGAAAACTGTAACTTATTCGTCTCCATTTTGTTTAAGACTTTGTGTCGTTGATCGTTCATTGACGTAGGTCTTAGACAAGAATCCCCATTCGCAAATCAGACCATTTTGTTAGTCTTTCTATATTCTACTCAACAAAAGAAACGTTACACAGATTTTATCACAAATAATATTTTACTTTCTATCAGAAAACCATGACTTGTAGACAACATGTATTTTTTGCATGTAAAATTAGGTGATCTTGACGTTGCGACGTCTCATGGAACCTGCTGCCACGTGATTTATCATTTGATGAGCATGTTTGCTTTAGGTTAAATAATAGTCTCTAGTTTGTTCTCTTTTTCACAGAAACAAATGAATAGCGAGAACAAAAATCAAGATCGAAGCTCTGACCGCGCTAAGCCATTGTCCACGTTGATTTTATATTGAACGGGGCATCGAAATGAGACATCGTATTCCACTTTTTAAGATTGTAAATTGTTAACCTGATGAAGTCTTCTAATTATTGACATCAAGCAATTGAAATCATCCACCAGTTAGCGGCGAACTCGATCATCGGGCGAAAAACTACCATTTCGGAATTTTCATTGTATTCGTTCCGGAGTTGATTTAAAAATGGAATAAACAAATGCGTTTTGGTGTTTGAAACACTAATACACTAAGATAAAAACTTTAGATTGCGAAATACAAAAATATGAACAAAATAAACTGTGTATCGTTTCTTTTGTTGAGTAGTATATATCTGCATTTCAAAATAAAGCATAGTACATCACTTTAAATATTTATAAATGTTTATCTCTTATACTCTAGTTTTCCATATACTATAAGTGTAATTGCAAAATAACCGAACAGAATTGTCGGCAGCCGAAAAGACAAAGCAGGCGCATTACCAAAGGAAAAATTGTCAACCGCAATGTTCACGATAAATCACGATAGGCATTTCAAAAGAATCTCCCATTCCATTGCGGTTTTGTCCAGTAGCAACTAAACAGATGCTGTCGTAGACAGTGAAAGGAAATGAGAGCGACATCATTTCGCCTCACAATGATTTTAATTTTATGAGATTTATTTCTATTTAAGAGTCTTGGGATATAAAAATGTACGCTTCCGATTGCGAGAATTAGTTTTTTTGGGAGTGTCAATTTGTTAATTAACTTAATTCATTTGTTTTACTTCTTTCTATATGAAAAAGGAAGGAAATGGGGGTAAATGTCAAGGAGACAACCATATCCAGGTTAAAACGACCCAAAACAAAGCATCTAGGGGTCACCGTACGATTTTCAACACCGTGAGGAACCTCACACCATATAGCAAGCCCTAAATGGCCCCACAATGGTAAAAAAAGTGAATAAATCAATGGAAACAAACCACATCCAATAACCAAAATATCAAGAAACTAAAATTTTATAAGAAGACAAGGACAAGCCAATGACCAACATATTCCTGACTTGGGACAGGCGGAAAAATTGCGGTGGGGTTAAACTCGTTTTCTTGGATCCAAACCCTCATCTATGTGTGGTAAATGGCTAAAAATAAATACACAAAAAGACTCACAGTAAAAATCAAACTAGAAAAAAGTCCAACTTATCAAGACGAGTACCCTTACAATGAAGTACATAAAACATGGAGACAATACACACAGATATTATCTAGACAAATGCTCGCAGTTACTGATAGCTAGCGAAGGACATAATGTCCATTGACTATGATATCAAGCCTTCTTACATATGAAGTTTCAAATGAAATACTTCTAATAGATTTGGTATAACAACATCGTCAATTATGAACGAAGAACATGATATTGTGCAATGCCAAATACTGCCAATATGAAAAATTGTTTAAATTTAGTTATGGTGTAAAGCATTTAGGAGATGATCAATATTTTTGCCAACAAAAACCAGAAGTAAAGATTTAACAACAATGCTGTATTTATATCCTTTATGAATAAGTTTGTTCAACGGACTAATAAGTTTCGAAGGATAATTTTTGAATTTATGCGCTTTGTAAATGATATTGCCATAGAAGTTTGGATGTGAAATGCCCTGATGTATAAGAGCCCTGCATGTATAACCAATTTTTCTTAATAAGTCAATGTATCTATAATAAAATTTAGAGAATGTTTTTATCAATTTATAATATGTGAACCCTTGATGCAGAAGTTTTTCAGTGAGACAAAGATTTCGGTCGTTGAAGTCAGAAACATCATGCACTACATACCCGTGCATATCGAACAAGTTGTGTAATGTAGACCCGGTAAGAAGGGGCTAACGGAACATCGCCGTCGAGATGGGGAAAATTGACTATAGGGAAGGAAAAATCATCCCTTTTATCATAAACCTTAGTGTTTAACTTTCCTTGATTTATTGATATATCAAGATCAAGAAAATATAATCACTTCTGCTATTGGATTCATTTAAAGTAAGTTCTGCAGGATAAATTTCATCTGTAAATTTAGAAAATTCAGGCTTCTTTAAAGCCAAAATATCGTCCAAATATCTATATGTATATTGTTAAATTTATCCACTAAATGCTGTTTAGAAGGGTCTTTTTGAATTTTTGCCATTAATTGTGACTCGTAGTTATAAAGAAATAAATCTGCTATTAGAGGTGCACAGTTGGTACCCATAGGAATACCTATTTTTTGCCGATAGACTGTATCACCGAAACGAACAAAAATATTACCAAGAAGAAAATTTAATGCATTTATCATATCCTAACAAGTCCAGTTGGTATATTTGTCATGTTTGTCGTCACTGAAAAATTATAAATGTTTTTATCAGTTGTGCAACCCTGAAAAATAATAGCATTGAAGCTGATAAATGTTTACTTTGGAAAACTTACATTTAATTCGATGTTCCGATCATTAAAAATTCTATCTATAATTTATCTATTACCTGCTTATGCAGTATTGTGTATTGATGAACTCACTCATACGTTACCCATGACTTGAAGTCAACACTGCAAAAGTTTTAAGGTCGACATCACAATCTTGTGGAACAGTATGATATATCTGTTTCCAAGATGACAACAGTTCTTTCCCTTTAAGATTATTGTTTCCCCTACCGGATTTGACTTTACTACCGGAGTAAAAATGTTCAAAACAAAATATGTGTTGCGAAACAGCTCTCAAGGCCAATAACACATCCGCTCTGTCCGTAATAATACGGATTGCCCAGTCGGCAATCATTTCAGACTCCCTGACCACTGCCCACAAGATATGCAAGTAACAGTGCTAATAAAATTACATGGCGGCCAAGACAAATGACGTACGTTGGAACAAAGGATTATTTTCAGACTGGGCACTTTAAAACCCAGGGGTTAAAACGTAAAACAATCATTCTATGACTAATGAGTCTCGATGTCGTATGTTTTTCAGTGGCTGGAATGTTGATAATGTTGCTAATAGTGTACATATAATGTCAAAGATTTTTTACCTGTATCATATACATTATTTTTAAACACTGTACACGCGATGTCAAAGATGTTTTACCTGTAAACAATGTATTATTTTTTAACTACTACTTCATTCTTCACGACCCACTCGTAGATGACATATTTGTCGAAATATATCGGTCGACCTTTTTATTGTTTCTATTCTTTTATTTTGCCATGTGTTTTTTGTGCTTTAGGCTATATTTTAGATTTTAAACTCACCCCTTTTAACAGCTCAAATGCTCATGTATCTCGTTATTTTAAAAATGTTCAATAATGCTAACCCTAACGGTGCAACTGGTTTCGCACATGGTTTTGATTGGATTCGTGTGGTTCATTTCTTTATGTGGTGTGTATTCATTTTTCTTGTCTTTGCCTTACTCATGTTATGTTTTTGTTTCTTGGTGTTTCGGATTTTCAATTGATTTATATGCCTTTAAAATAAGGATGTAAAATTATTGAGATGTCGATGCTATGAGACTGACTAAACCTCACAATATACAAATATTTACCGACCCCTACAAGTAATTGAAAATATTAAACAACTATTTCAATTATCATTAAGATGTTTTAAAGTCGTCACCATGACCATGACAAGAAAATTGTGTCTTTTTATATTCCGAAAGCCATGAAAACAATAATTCTCCCACCTGAGATTCATTAGCTACGTAAATGTCCTTACAAACAGGATATTCTGCATGATTCTGTTAAATTGGCTTTTTGATCCAATGACCCGAAAATTTTACAGGTATACTGGCCTCTAAATGATACTGTCGATGTCTTCTGAAATCCATTATGATTCTTTACCAAACGCTACGGGGAGTTTTGAATTTGATTTTCTTCCGCACTGCGGCAGTGTTTTATCAGAAGACTAGGCCCCTTGAGCAACTCGACAGTTTAGCGGCGAACACTCTTTGACCTATCTTTCTAAATTACGTTTTCGTAGTTTACCTGTGCTGGGTTTATTTGTATGTTTATTATGATAGGAAACTGGATAGAGAAAGGGGAGGCTTGGGTATACCCAGTCCGGCTGTCCCGAGTTCCTATCATTGCCTACGTTTGTCTTTTGTCTTTTTTGTTGTTTTTCTTTTGTAGATCCCTGCTGGTTTGTGGCATTTAAATGTATTTTTCGACCATTGTAAGTGTTTCCTATAATCTTGTCCACATTAATACATATTACTTTTAATGAATGGAAGGTAAAAAAAAATAGATTTTGAAGCAATTTATAGAAAAAAAAAATCCGAATTGATAGGTTAACCAGATTATGCTAATGTTGCATGCATGTTATAAGTACATTTCATTTTGATGAGTGGATGTTAGCTGAATTGGTATGGTTTGAAATTTTGGATGCTGGGGATTATTTCAGCATAGACTAATGGTTTGGTTCTAATTTTGTAAACAGTTATATCTTTCGTTGTACTTGTCTTGCGATACGATTTTGCTTCTTTTGTCTGAAATGCTACAACTATTGTTCTACATGTGGTCTTGTCGCTCAATTTATCAAATTCGGTATAATTTCTTATTGTGTTGTTTACCGTTTGCGTACTTGATTGTTACATTGTGTGTTACGTCCTAGGTAAAAAATCAAGCTTATTGGCCTTTTTTAGAGGAAATATGTCTTCACAACAGTCATGTAAAGTATCACAATTAATCACCATAATTGGTAGAAGTTAGGACTGTTTTCACACTAGGATCTTACAGATTGATGAATTAAGATGTTGAAACACTAGGAAGTTGTATAATAAAGATAATTAGTCTGGTCTTGATTCGACATAGTGGATACTGATTAGTCAAGAAAAATCTTAACCGTGTAAAAATTCTGTCGAAGTACACATTATTGTGACATTTCAAGGCTCGCATGATAATTTCTACATATTTCATGGAAAAACGTATCATTACATCATTAGAAACAAAATTCACAGTAACTTCGGTATTTAGTTATCATTTCATATTCATGGAAACACTTATGAAATTAAACGTATCATTATATCATTAGAAACAAAAGTCACAGTAACTTCGTTATTTAGTTATCATTTTATATTCATGGAAACAATTATGATATTAAAGTCAATGAACATGAAACAATACAACAGCACATAAGGAGTAAGATAGCAAAAGAACAAGTAATGTATAGTGATTAATAATACTTGTGCATGTGTACAGAAATTTGATTTCAGCATCGTGAAAAAGCCATCATTGAAATTCATGAAGTCTGGATCTAGAAACCGAAAATAGAGGCCGAAATGACTGTGTTGTTATGTATTATAGGTTTATTACATTTAGATGACAAAGCACAACTCCTACAATCTTTATAATTTTCAACTTTTTCCAAAGTCCTTGTATGTATAATGTCAGTGGACATTTTACTTTACAGCGAAACAGTTTTAGCATAAGTGTGCTTTCAAGTGTAATGCTTCAATAAATAATATGTTGTACATTTATACCATATCACTATGATATGTTTCTGTATTGTGATATGTCGAGCTGTTCTTTTTGTACACTTTACAGCAATAAATCACTTGAACTTTAGATAAGTCTACGCAATTAGTACTCTTAAACGTGTTGCATCTCTTAACTTTCAATTTAAATTTCCAGACTTTTGTCAATCAAAAACCAATATTGTTTTATTCCTTTGCAATTTTTCAAGATACAACACCATTAAGTTTTAGATTACATTGTTGATGATAAAAAATATTTCCAATAAAAAGCGAAGAGGCGTAATAAAATCCACTGAAAGAAATTAAATTGTTTCAAAGAAAATCGATTTTTGTTGTCGAGACACAAGATTGTGACATTCAGCAAATGTCTTCAAATCAGATAATACATTCTCCTCATTAACGGACCTAGACTCTGGAAGATTGACACATAATTGTACATTCAACACCCAACTTCACTAATGATGAAGGATTATTAACGAGAAAGATATTGCAATTTCACAAGGGCGGAAAATACAAATTATTGTAAAGAACATACAATACCTTTAGGCTTTTGACGACGTATACTGAATAATAGGAATATTTATATGAAACTCAATTATTTGCTGTAATAAACTTCTAGGGTCTTATTTCCCTTGTATTTATTAAAAAAAGAGCCAAAACATCGTTATCAATACAGTCTATTAGAATATTTCTATTTCTTTTTAAAATTTATGTTTCAGTCATGTAAAGCCCACTCGGACGTTTCTTTTTTCCGGTAACTGATCTGTCTAGATGAACATTTTTGAACATATACCAACTAATAATGTCAGTGCAGATCCACAAACAAACTCGAAAATAACAACAAAACTCTTCAGTACAGAAAAAAATCGAACATTTAGAAGATAAAAAATGCTTACATGTCAAATAAAAGGAAATAACGTAAAGGACCAAAAGTAATGCATGTATCAGCAATGGGGAGTTATTTCTTAGGGTTATAAAATGTTTTCATTTTAGACATTATTTGATCAGTTTCCAGACAAGCATTGAAGTACTGGGCAAATGATGAAATAATAACTTACATTGAAAATTCTAATTCATAAAGATACGAAAATAAAACATAAAGTTTTATTTAAAGTCGGAGCATATTATGATAATTACGTAAGCTCTGCAGAGCTTTTTACCGACATATATGTAACATAATAATTGTCATTGTTCATATCGTGAACGTTCATATATGAACGTATATATGAATATATGAATGATATATATATCGTGTTCATATATGAACAGGCCAATGACATACATATAAGCTACATACATACAACAATGAGAAACCTCGGTCAGTTATCTCCCTGTACCAAGTTAGTTACATATGGTAAAAGTGGAGATAAGTTTTATTTAAATATCAAAAGAAACTATTGATATGCTAATTAATATTATCTCCACTTTGCACCATACAAAACTGACTAACCGACCAATGTTTCTCATTCATTGAACAACAATTTCATTGACATTACCACATTTATAAAAGCCAAGTATATAATATACCACTAACATCTGGCAACAACTAAAAAGAAAGTAGAATGATAATACAAACCAAAGAAGACGGTGAAGCTTAAAGCTGAAAAGGGCACACCATTAAGATCTACAGGAGACACATCTGCATGAGCTACTGCCCCAGGAATTCATTGGGCTCTTAAACTGCTTTAGACGTGATGCATGAGAACATTTGCAGACCACTCCGAAAACAGAAATTAGCACAACTATGCGATGAGAACTATCTGAAGCTTGGTTGGTGGTCTCGAATCAAACAAACAAACAAACAAAAAAACAAACAAACAAACAAAAAAAAAAAAAAACAAGCATGGAGATTGACAAACGAAAGTGTATTGGCAAATCGGCATAGTGGTTTGCAATCTTGAGAAGTTGGTTAATGTAAGATCTAAGATGGAAGAGAGGTAGCATCCCCGAACTTTGTTTTGAAAATTCCAAGGTCATACAAGACAATCAGCGATGAATCTGGCCGATCTCATCACAGATTTTAAATCCAAAAAGGGCTATAGCCCTCCGAAAAAAACGTTCACGATATGAACAAAAAGGGACGCAACTCAACCAGACGGTAAAACATGTGAAACTAAAGATTCACTTCTTATGAATACACGTGCATTGGATTAAATGTATCTTCAATCATGTCCGTTAAAAAGAAACATGCAATACAAACAAGAAAGATACGAATCTATGATTATGCCGGAGAAACAAACATTTTTGTGAGATTTTATTGCTAATTCCTTTTTGTGTCCTATATGTCATCAGCATTCTAAAGCTTTAAGTCGTTAATTAAAATGTACTTTTACAGATCTCCACTTTCCACTATTTAGTAATTGAGAACCGAACAGATTTAATATGAAGAAAAGCTGTTGCTACTATTACTAACACTACCACTGCTACAATTGCAACGAAGAAGATGACGATGTTGAATACTACCACTACAACGCGGAATGAAAAAAAGAACGAAGCTACAACCATAATTAAGGCAAGAAAATTGTATGTTATATATGTTATTATATGAAATTAAGACAAAAATATATCAAATAGAAACAGAGAGCCTTCTAGTTATACGAAAATACATTTCAAATACTAAATGTCCTTTTTCCGACCTCATCAGAATTTATTCATAGACCAATAGTGATGAAATTACCAAAGCTTAAAATAGAATTATTTTTGTTCATTTTCACGGTTTCACAATATTTCTATTGCAATATTTTTCCTATATCTATATCAGTACCAATCATTAGATCATGCATTCAAAGGGATGCAACTCAATTGGATCTAAAGAAAGAATACAGAGGACCAGGAAATTACTTCTACTTAAGAGATAACGATACTGTATTTTAGGATCTGAGAGGGTAAATCGTAGATTTTACTGTCGCAAATTGAGTTTTCCGGAGACAGTAAAGATCCTAAACTCCAGTTTGGTTATCTCTATTCTAATGCAATTCGAAAAAAAACTTTTAAAATCGATTTTTAATCACAAGAAGTTTGGTGTGCGTCTGCGCCATTACGTTGCTATTAGTTTCGACGGTAAATCGTGGATTTTACCCCCCTCAAAATTCTGACGCCATCCAATTAAAGTTAGCGTTACAAACATAAGTGCATTAGAATAACATTTTTACTAGATTCGTCGAAACAGTAACTGAAAACTACAGTGGAACATTACCAACCAAAACAACAGGCACACTGAGGTATAAACAATAACACACATTTATAACAGCCTGACTTGTCAGCGAGACCTCTGATGTGTCAAAAGCACACCTACGAGGCGAAGTAAGTTGGAGTAAAACAAACACAGAACCAAAAATAAAAGTTAACACTACATTTCATGCAAACAACACCCAAGATATTGCTTGTGAAGATATTGCTTGATGAAAAATCTTGGTGTTCAGATATTTATTAACGCGTTTGAAAAATGCAGGATAACTTGTATCTGATGTCAACAAATTCTTAGTTCATTATTTCTTGGACATTAAAATAGTGAAATCTTGATTTATATCTTATAAGCTGGTGATTAAAACAGACTGTTATGTTACCATGCATGCTTTAGACACAAACTAATATTTTCTTTCTTTCGTATTGATCTAAAATGACAGGAAAAGTGGCGTGAACTTAAAATAAGTTCGCATTTTGAAAGTTTTGCTTATGTTATATCCAAGGTCAATGACAATCAGGTCCAGTGAAAATGATTTATATGCCAAGTCAGTATTGTGAGATGCAAAGAATGAACACTACCTACTGTACGATTGAGGTGTTTTGTAGTTTCGAAAATATTTTAAACTGGGCAAAAATATCAGAACAACTTTGCCGATAGAAATAGAAATATCTTCAGTCGTTTGAACTGTTATAAAACATGGATAAAAGGATGTAAGATACCCGCAGCTAAAGTACGCACAACGAAATTTGACACAGCTTAAATCACTGTAGCAATTTTGTTTTAAATAAGACCATAATAAAACATATATGTATCGTTTTCTAATTTTTTGCCGCTACTCCTGGTATATTTACCGAAATAATCAAAGTTCAGATAAAAATATTTTCCATAGACCCTCATGTTAATTTCACTCAAATTTTAAAGAAATTGATTGATGAATGATTTACGTAAACCAACAAACCAATGAAAAGACACCAAATGGATTGCCGATGGATTACTTATTTGCATATAGGGTGCTTGTTTGTTGTTTATTCGGGTAGCCAATGAACAAACAGAATTTTGATTTGTTTGCTAATTTACATAAAAATGTTTAGGTAAATCTATGAATAAAATTTGCAGAACCAATATCCAGTTACCATTTACTTTTATTAAAATAAATTTGTTTACAGGTCAAAAGATTTTGGTGACACTTTGTCAAGTAATTACATAATTAATGTTTTGCTTGGCAATCGAGATTAACTCCCGACCCACGTGTTTTGGTTAATCCATAGACCCCAGGGCATTATAACATTAAATACAGGTGTTCAGTTAACCAGGTTTACTCCCTCTGTTGTCGACTCAAATTTTCTGTTAAAATAACATAGAAGGGTAATGGAAAACTGTTTAACCCTTTGTTGTAAAATTATGGTAATTCATGGTCTGAAGCGGCAAAAAATGAGCTTTCCATTGGTGTATGCCATGTCATTCTTTAACATTTACTTCATAAGATATTTGAAGAAAAGTCGCGGCAAATTTCGTTGTGGCTACTTTAATTCGTTGGAAAAAAGGGATATCAGCTTAATTAAGAAGTTGTATACTGAAAGTTGACTTCTCATAAAATGATATAATGTTCATAGCAACCGAATTTCCACAACGAGTCCATAGAAAAGAACTGTAAAAATCTTCACGTTCTGACTAAAAATCTGAGAAAAACATTTATATCTAGAAGAATCTTATCTTACAGAGTTCTTAACATCTCTGGGGGAAATGGCGGCAGTTGTAATTTGCGTTATTGGACAAAATGATAAGTCTATGCCACCAATTGTTTGTAAGGGACAAACTATTCTTATTCTCAATATCTCGCTTGACGACAACAAAAGTGCAAGGCGCTACTCTCGGGATGAGTATTTTGACTTTATCTGCACTGAAGAGACAGGTTGTCAAAATGCACATAAATTCAAATTAACAGCAAATTCGGTATTATGTTAATTATTACCACTGGGCCGAAACCTCTGCTAGTGGACTGTAAGTCCCCGAGGGTATTCACCAACTCAGTAGCCAGTACCTCGGTGCTGGCCCGAAAACCGATTTTATCTGGAAACTTGCAATATCTAAATTTAACAAAATTTTGTTCAAAGCTAAGGAGTATCTCCCTCTTGCATAGCTCTGTCTTTAGCTTATTTTGGTTTTTCTATTTAGAACTTATTGGTAATTTGTTCTCTATCAGTCTTTACACATATTTCGGTATATGGATTTCCAATATTTTGATTTTATCTGCACTGAAGAGACATACGTTGTCGAAATGCGCATATGCAGAATCCAAATTAACAGCAACTTCTGTATAATGTTATCTATATTTATCAAAACATGGGCGGTCCAAGAAAAGATACTGGAGGTGTACTGATTTTTATTCCGATTCTTTACCATTTACTATCACTTCTTGCCCTCGGTTACAAAGGAAATGTTTATTTTATTTTATTACATACTTAGTAGAAATAAAAGCGTTTTTGCATGATCAATATGACCGGAAGTAAACTGTCCATATTTTCACACCCCAGGAAAATAATAGGTTATTTTATGCTCCTCGTGCATCTCAGACAAAATAAACGACTTCCGGTCCATATTGGCCTGGGCAAATAAATGACTTCCGGTCCATATCGGCATGACATTTCTAAACGTCGGAAGTATGTAATAAAAAGTTTAATACATGTGCATTTCCATATTGACCTGATTATCATCCCTCGACCCATATTGTCCCTCGACTTCGTCTCTGGCCAATATGGATGTCTCGGGATGATAACCAGGCCAATATGGAAATGCCCATGTATTAATCTGTATTTATTCCATGGCTCTTTAGTTTCTGAATAAGTCTAGTTTTTTTCTTGTGCAGTTCCTATTTACTTTGTTGTGGCATGTTATCCCAGCAAGTTTACAGTGCATCTCTCCAGTGGTCTAGCGCCTCTCGAAGCTGGTGTGTGGTGGATCGGTGTGACATAAACCCATATTGTTTTGTTGAAAATATGCTATTTCTTTCTTGAATTCTATAACATGGTTTTTGATGAACTTCTCCAATACCTTGCACAACACTGATGATAAGACTTACTGGTCGATAAATCAGTTCCTTTTTTTGAAGATTGCACTGAACTCCAATCTTCAGGAACAGTTTCATTGTCCAGTGATTGTTGATGAATTATTTAAAGAGATTTAGATATTGATTTAGAAAGTTCCTTCAGGAGTCTAGGGGGAGGGACAATTTATCAAGACCAAGTGACTTATCTATTTTGAACTTATCTAGTTCCCTTTTTTCTCATATTTCTATACTGTTCATTTGCTTTCGCGTGTGTTTGTCGTATATTTTTTGTAAGTCAGCTTCAGGTCAGTTAGTGAAGACACTTATGAGTAAATTGGTCAATATATCTGCCTTTTCCTTGTCGTCATTTGGTGTCATCTGGATTGGTAGATAGTGTCCCTATTCCTTCCCTTTTTTGCAGCTTGGATTTGATGTAGCTTCAATTTTCTTCCTGAATTTGTTTTGACTGTGAACTTTTCTTCAATTATACATTTTATCATCCTCCTACATTGAACTGTAGGTAACCCAGGGAAAAGCATACATTGGGGCCCTGTTTATACATACCTTCATTGCCAGTGGAAAATGAAAGGCACACAGTTAAATAAATTTAACTTAAACTTGACTATAAACTATAATCTTTCTCGTATTTATTTTTTTCTTTTGCTTGTTAACTTCTAAATTAACTGTGTTTTTTGGTCTTGTTATATTCTTGTCGCACCTTTTGGTTGACTACCGGTATTTTTCTTGCTAAATTGTTTCTCTTTCTTATTTTGTCTATTGTTACTTGATCGATTCTAAATGTGTTTTCTTTTTCTCATAGTTTGGTTAAGGTCTCTTAGGTATGTATTGGTTTTCCATTGACTTATATTCTGTCAAAAAGTGTTCCAGTTGATCGGGTTTAAAATATTTGACCATTATTGCTCTTTGATCTTTGTTGTAAATCCTCTTTGATTTATTGGTTTTTTAGGTTTACATAGCAGTTAAAGTTGAAGCTAATCACACAACGGTAACTTATTCCAATTTTACGTTAGGATATGGAGTAAATGAATATGAGACCATAACACATATGTTCACTCCAACTGCAATAATTTTAGTGAGCTGTATGGCCATTTCGCAAATTAATTCCTCATTTCTTGCTAAATTGTTTCTCTTTCTTATTTTGTCTATTGTTACTTGATCGATTCTAAATGTGTTTTCTTTTTCTCATAGTTTGGTTAAGGTCTCTTAGGTATGTATTGGTTTTCCATTGACTTATATTCTGTCAAAAAGTGTTCCAGTTGATCGGGTTTAAAATATTTGACCATTATTGCTCTTTGATCTTTGTTGTAAATCCTCTTTGATTTATTGGTTTTTTAGGTTTACATAGCAGTTAAAGTTGAAGCTAATCACACAACGGTAACTTATTCCTATTTTACGTTAGGATATGGAGTAAATGAATATGAGACCATAACACATATGTTCACTCCAACTGCAATAATTTTAGTGAGCTGTATGGCCATTTCGCAAATTAATTCCTCATTTCGGAAATTAATTCCTAGTGGGCTAAGTGTTCATTTTTTAAAAAAGAAAATCTATTAGATTCTCTTACCTCCAAGGGAATATTCCGAAGCTCTTGTTGAGTATCTACTGTTTTTATTTATTTAACTTCAATGATACCTATAAGATTTGGCTCTGTATCTTATCTTCTGATTTCTAAATTTGTTAGTTTATTTATAATTTGATCTGCATTTGTGTAAAAACAATTATTTAAATGAGGTAATAACTTAAAACTATCTACATTTTCCATGTTACTTTAGAACTGAAACATCTGCACCCATAAACCAATTTACATTTTTATTTACATTTGCTATCTTTACGACTGCGTCTTCACTTTTACTATCCTTCTTGCCCAAGGATTCCATTATAGAGGAATTTCCCTTTTCTCTTCTCCTGAGTTACTTTGCTTGTGAAAAAATCAATGAAGAAAAGATAACAGGAAACACATACAATGGCCGAACATTACAATCACATGCCACATTCCACCAGGGAACTGCACAAGAAAATCAATAAAATGACAAAAGACAAACGTAGACAACGATAGGAACTCGGACTTGGTACCGGCACTAGCAACAGCTTCCGGTAGAGACCCTCGGGCGACATCAAGATGTAGACAGGAATAAAAGTCATGTCCTTGATAAACTGGAGTTTTCTGTGTATCGTGTGCGTTTTTGTCACATGGACATTCACTCTATATCCTTTCAGATTTTTCTATTATGGGTACCCAAACCCCTCCTTTCTCTATCCCGTTTCCTTATAGTATAATAAACATACAAGTAAAACCAAATAAAGGTAGACAACTAACTCCACGACCACAACCTTAAAAGGGAAAGATAAAGTCAAAACGCAATTTAGAAAGATGCGTCAAGGAGTGCTCGCCGCTAAGCTGCCGGTTAGCTCAAGGAGCCTACTCTGCTGGTAAAACACTGTCGCACTACGGACTAATAATCAAATTCAAAACTTCCCGAAGGGTTTGGTAATGAATCATCATGGATTTCAGTAGACATAGACTATCAGTGAGATGCCAGTATGATTGTAAAAAGCCAGGTCATTGTACCCCAGAGCCAATTTAACAGAATAATGAAAAATTTCCGGACAATATCCCATAATACGTAAAGAATGTAAGTTACGTCCCAATTTTTCTGAATATTTTATCAGTTTTTGACACTTTTTAACCTTTCCATAAAAACGAGGGTGAGAAATGACATTTGTAATAAGCTGTTTGCGAGTCTCATTATATTTAGATATCAAATGTTCATAAACTTCTTAAATGTGTTTATCAATCAAATGCGCATATGCAGAAACAAAATTCACAGTAACTTCGGTATTTTGTTATTCAATGAAATATGTAACCTTGTTCTAAAAGTTTGGATGTGATAGTAAGGTTACGTTCCTTAATGTCGTCAAAGAGTAGAACAGACGCGTGCGAATCGTACCAGTTGAGATATATACACCCCGTATGATGGAGCTACAGGAACGTCACCATCAAGAAAAGGGAAATTAGTAATAGTGAATTCAAAATCATCCCTTTTATCATAAATTTTAGTTTTAATTTTTCCAGAGTCAACGATGATAGTTAGATCGAGAAATATACAGTATTTAGAATCCGGTACGTCTAAACACCGCTAAGAAGGTTCTTAGTGCACTAAGAATATATAAGTGCCACTAAGAACATAGTAGAAGGGAAGTATAGACATAAAAACGGGTTCATATGGAAGGTGAATACTTAAAACCTATAATTGTGTATTTTTTGTGAAATTATCTTATGTAAAAAAAGCCTTGTTAGTTAAATTTGACATTGTCTGATGTTTCAGGGTAATTACTTATTAATTTACTTAAACAAATGTAGGAATAGGGTGTAAATTATCGAGTCTCACCATGATGTCCTTTGTTGGTGGAAAATACACGTACGTGTCAAGTATTCGGTCACAACTATTTTTAAGCATTTCATTTAAAATAGATTTTATCCCTTCATTGCTTATTAAATGGAATTTTTAGCAAAAGTTTAGCGAGATGTTTTTATGTTAAATTAGTGTGAAATTGTAACATATAACTCTTCAGTTTATCATGAATTTTGATAAAAATATATAATTTCTATATGTTTATCTTTGAATTCTTTCTTTTTATTTTTATTATTTTTGTATTAATTTCTTATTTGTCTTTATTTTAGTTTTATACATGAGATTATAGCAAAACATCGTGTATATTATTTCACTTTTTTATATTCAACAAAATTAAATTATAATTTTAAAGTAAAACGGACCGATGCCACCGCTGGTTGACTGTTAGTCCCGAGGGTATTCACTAACCTAGTAGCCAGTAATCGCAATGCTGGCCCGAAAACAGATTTTATTAGGTAACTTGCAATATCTAAATTTAAGACAATTTTGTTCAAAAACTAAGGAGTATCTCCCTCTTGCCGATGATAGCTCTGACCTTAGCTGATTTTCGCTTTTCTGTTTAGATCCTTTTGGTAATTTGTTCTCTATCAACTTTCAGACATATGAGATCGTATATACATATTCGAATCAAACTCCGGAACTTAAAA
>MJUU01067629.1:33244-46810 GCA_002080025.1 Modiolus philippinarum
TGTTCTCTGTGTCGACTTTGACTTGCATTTAATCAGATAAGAGGTCATGTGGATTCACTTAACACACTGGTGAGAAAACGGTTGTTGTTTATTTAAGCGACGCTTAATTGATTTACGATATGTATAAAAATATTAAAATGTTTGCAATAAGGCAAAAAAACTCTAAAACCATACATAGTTTTGTTACCAAACTTTGTAAATATGATATTTATATGCAAATCGCTATTATGGTTTGTTAGGGATGCGGATAAAATCTCTCCTTCGGGTTCTTAGTGGCACTTTGATGTTCTTAGTGCACTAAGAAGCTTCTTAGCGGTGTTTAGACGCACCCTATATAATCATTGTTTGCTTTACTAAGTTTCAGTTCTTGTGGGTAAAAAAAAACTTTTTTATTTCTTCCTCTCTGTAGGTCATTGCTAACGCCAACCTTTTCGCACCTCGGCATCACCTTCGCTTTATAATATTTTCAAATAAAGTACCTTCGAAGTCAACAGTCTGTAACGCTGTTAAAGTTGGTCTTTTCTTCTCTCTTTTTGTCAATTAACGAGCTGTGCGCGCAGCTCGAGTCACAAAAAAAGGAGAAAACCTCATTTCGCATTTCTTACGCTTTATATGAAATTAATCCGCAATATAATTCGCTGATCAGACATATATTTATGTAGAATCAGCCTCTTCGATCGATGGGTCAAAATTGTTAAGTAATGATCAATTAATTTCATCAATGAATACATGTGTACTGTTAAATTACCGAATCTATCTCATTTGCTTGGTAATAGTTCGTCGGTGACGTGTATTGGACTCGATACATGTGTGACCTTTGACCTTCCAAACATGAATGAATGGTAATGTCTAGACTCCGGGTCTTGAACTCTGTGTTTGTAATCATCATGTCGGTATTTTGTTATTTATTTTCAACAAATTGTGATTTCATTTTAATGATGAAAAAGAGTAATATATTGTCAACAAAGAGAGGAATTACAAAACATCTTAACAATAACGGGATACCATAAAAATGGTATACAAAATGATAATAAATATATGATAAGGACAATTATAATTACATTACTAATTATATGGTAACGCCCCAATATTTTACACAGCTGCTGTGTCATCAAAGGCAATATGATTATGTAATTATTATAAGATTTGAGAAAGGAAACTGAACTTAATTTCCGATCATTTATAATTAGCTGGTGGAAAAGGGTGGCATTTTGCAGAGGAAAATAAATGAATAGGTATGGGTTTTTGAAATCCCATTAATATAAGGTCATGAAGATAGGGGTTTTCGAACACCGTCAGCAACCCTTTCAATAAAGTATACAAGTGATCCTCAATGGCTAGCTGTGGCGCCAAAAATAAAAAAAATCGATATTAGGATTTGGAGACCCACACATCGATGTAATTTCGTGACATATTCTTGAATATGGTTCCAAAGTATTGTTGAAAATTCATATTTAAATATATATATATTTATAAAGAGTCAATAAATCAATTGTAATTCCGATAACCACAGTCTCCAAACTAGAAACAAACACACTTTTGTCGGGGTGATTTGCTCATAAATTTCATCGGCGTTAATTGACTCGGTACCTTCGTACTTTGATTTTAATTTGCCGTGAAGTCCCTTTATATTTTATATTACCTACAGTTTTTACATTTCTCTAGATGTTTATTTTTGTCTTTCTATTTTTTTCACTGATATGTTTATCTCGTATTTTGGCTTGTACTTTGACCCTGCTTGTATTTTTTCGCCTGTGTTTTTGTAATTCTATCACTACTGTCCATTTTATCTACAGGTTTGTTTATAGGTTTTCTAACATTTAAATACTTTCCTGACTTTTCTGTGAGTTCGCAGGTTCCAATGAAAACCAGTAATATTGGTTTTGCGTCTTCCTTCAACCTTCTCATTTACTCTCTTGAGGAAAGTCTCATTTGTTGCTGAAGCACCCGACCTGAACACAATTTCAAAGCCCCCTATGTCGGGTATTACTCTTCGAAGCTGTCTGTGACCAGGTGTGTCTTTCGTGAGTTTCTTTTGTAGCAGTTTAAAGGTCCATCTATGATCCGTATTTATTTCACGCTTTATGTTTGTAGAGACATTATCTATTGCTTCTATAGTTTTGTTTTACACGACTATACATATTTACAGTTTGAAAATGAAGGAGTTCCTGGAACACCACCCCCTTTTTTAAGAACACCTTTTCCTGGAACTCCACCCCCTTTTTCAAGGATTGGTCCGCTTGTGTTATGAAATGTCAAAAGAATGATGAACTGTTTAACTACTGGAAGAATAAAATACAACAGGAATGAAAGGGAATGCCAGAATTTGAATTGAAAACATGATTATTGGTAAAAGATGTCACAATGCGGAAAAACTATATAAAACATAGCTCGATAAAGAAGGAATGTCATTATGCGGTCGTTTTATTTCAAAGATACATGTATAAATGTAGCTCTGAAAACAGATGAAGGAGAATGTTAAATTATGTCAAACTACCGTCAACAAGTGAAACTATGTACATTGTTTTTTTTACGAGGCGGAGATCAATAGGAAGTGGGCGGAGCGTAATCCATGGTTTAACATAAGAATTTGAAGGTTAAACTATGGTTTTGGCTCCGCCTTTTCCATGCATTAGAATGGGTGATATGTCATGTGACATCAATTTTATGGTCTTATGTCACCATAGTTTTTCACAACGCTCAAAATAAGCATGATTTATCCAAAAAGATCAAAGGAAATTTGTCCTATTATGTTACAATATACAAATAAAACCTAATACAGGTAAACTACTAACTCCAAGACTAAAATCTTGAGAAGGAAATAATGAGACAAAAATAATTTAGAAAGATTGGTCAAGGTAGAAATTCTCAAAACTTCCCGAGGGGTTTGGTAAAAAAAAAATCATCATGGATTTTAGTAGACATCGGCAGTGTAAGTGAGAGGCCATTATACCTGTATACCTGTAAAATCTTCAGGTCATTGGATTCCAAATCAAATTTAACGGAACCATGAAGAATGTCATGTCAATATCCCCTATTACGTAAAGAATGTAAGTAACAAACCAGATTTTCTGGATTTTTTTTATCAGTTTTTGACATTTTCAACATTTACGCAAAAAAGAGCGTGAGAAATGTTCATAGTAATACGCTGTATGCGAGTCACATAATATTTAGATATATATTGTTGATATTTCTATAAAACTTCTTAGCGTCTTAGAGGTATGAACAAATCTTATTGTTTGAGGCCTCATGGTGACTTCAAGATGAAGAATAACAATAAAAGCCTTGTTCCGTTCCTTGTCTTAACATGTATTTGTAGAGACTTTGTCTCATGTGCATTTACTCCACACTTTTCCATTGTTTATTTGACAGTTTATATAATTGTTGTAAAAGTTTTGATGTGATAGTAAAGTTACGTTCATTAAAGTCGCCAAGAGTAGAACAGATGCGTGCTAATCAGACTTGTTGAGATGTATAAAGTTACCCAGAAAAGGGAAATTAGCATGCGTAAGTATATAAGTATGACTGTTAAAGCAAAGAAAGCTTAATTTTGCTTTGTACAGGTAAACTTTATGCAAAAAGGTTTGTGTATGATCATATTTATGTATTAAAACGGGTTTGAAACCTTGAAAAAAAATCTGAAATCAAAAGCAAAAATCACTGAATAGACCCGACACTAACATTGGAAAGTCACACTAATATTAAAGTCTATTGTATACTCAGTAAAAGGTAATATAAATCACAGTCGTGCAATTCTTGTATGTTGTTGTTATATAATAAAGAATAAAAAACCGAAGTTACTTTCAATTTATTTTCTGCATATGCGCATTTCGACAAACTATGTCGAGATGACACTGTTTGGAACAAACTGTCAATCTAATTTTTCAGAATGTTCAAATAAGCAAGAGATCTGAAACAGGAAAAACGTTTAGACTATACATCCAGTTGAAAATTTAAGTTATATGATAAAAAAATAATGCAACGTCAGCCATTAAAAGTGATCTAGCTAGCAACTGAATTGGGGTGTGAGTATGACTTTGAGTAAACGAGATCGAGGTTTTATATAAGTCCTGTTGACATAGCGGATACATAGTATAAAAAGAATGCAAACATAAATTATGAAGAATGAGCTCGAGTTAGGACATTGAGTTTAAACGTTCGTTGGACTTTGATGAGGGTACCTTGATGAGTTAAATAGCTCTAGTTGGACTTTGAGTCATGATACAGACATTTTTCCTTACAATTATCGTTAAATATTATACGAACATTTGGTTTGTATGATATTGACAATGACGGCATACATTAAGCACTAATCGACCAAACAGATTTTCATTTCCAAAATAAATGCAATCAAAACGAACATTGTCATGCAAACTGTCTGGACACATGTACTTTAGGGGAGTGCTAATGAGCCCAAATAAATGTTCATAAACGTGCATCACGTTCCTAATAAATGTAAGATGGATGTGGAATTCTGGTGCAGGGAACAGATTCTATTGATTCTATAATTTTACATTCTTCTCAGTTGCAGCTAAAGAATCTTAATTTTATTTTTAAGAAACCATTATTCATCAAAGAAGCACTCAGATTATATGATCTTGGATGTATAAATCCTCAAATGTCCAGAACTAGCATGCACTTAATATAGCTTATATTATACTGATACCAGTTTCGTGTACTTGACAAAGAATGATAACTCTGTTGGGAAAATTCGCGAGGCATCCAAATTAGAATGAATTTTGTTGTAGCGAATCTACTGAACCAATCAAAGTAGATATTTTATAATACTAGTATATCTTATATAATTTTGTTGTATTGTTCTGGTGTTATGGCAGTTCATGTACACACTTCCATTTACAGCATTGTCTTAAAAGACAATTATAATTACTCAATACCCATTCCATTCTGTTTCTTATAGCATTCAAATAGGTATTTAATGAGTAACTACTATCTTGTTTGTACAATAAAGGTCCCTCGAAAGAGAAAAAATTAAGATACCCATGAATTTGTGTTTTTTTTAATCAAATGATCTCCCGGTACCTGATTCAGTTTAACTGCACCTCAAAAAGACCCGCCGGATGCGTCACCGGATGGCGAATTGGTGGATGCTCTGTCTATGCGAGGTATTCAGGTCATAATACGGAAAGATAATATGTTGGTAAGGTGAGCTGCAAAGGTAGAATATATGATTCCGAATGCCAACAGTGATAAAAATCATCTTTTTAAAACTTTTAACATAGGAAAAAATCCAGCAAAATCTAGTCCAGGCGGTTTTGCCATAGACGACAACAAAGCATGAGTTCAAATCTAGGCGAAGATCATGCCGTATTTTCCGATTTTAACAGGTTTAAAAAGATAATTTTAATCACTGTTGGCATACGGAATCATTTATTCTACCTTTTCAGCTCCCCTTACCAATCCATTATCATTCATATTATACTGAGCTGTGTGCAAAACTATTATCTATATACCTTATGTATCTCACTTGTTGCAGCCTTATGCTTGTATCTATTTCCTACCCACCAAATGTTNCTGGTATTCCAGAATTGCGATCGCCAACTACAGGAGATCCCTCAGTTTTTGTAGGGGTTCACACTGTAAGTGCCTTAGTTTTGTGTCGTTTTTGTTTTCTTTTTAGATTATTTGTTCTGTCTTTGTCATGCTGTCTGAATTCGTGTTTGATATGATTTGCCGAGATTTTTTATTTTTGATTTTGGAATTCCCCCTTTAATCAATCTTGCTTCGGTATTCGTTTGCAGTGCTAACTTGGGTTAAGAGACTGGTTTGTGTAAAGATCTGATATAAGATGTATTAGTTCGTCTACAAAAGTTTCGAGAGCTGATTTAGAACCCCGGTACAGAGTTTTCCATAGAGATGCATTAAAATATTAGTACAGACATATACATTGTTTGTACCTATGTCTATAAAATTAAGTTGCTGTGTTTAAAGCTAGCAACTGTCCATTATAATATCCATGTATGTAGAAAATGGACACACCAAAAAGTCATTAGAGGAAGCTTCAACTAAATAAAATAAAATCGCTTCAAAATTTTTCTGATAATACTTCCTTGAATTCAAACGGCTATCTAATCAAATCTCCAAAATATGTCTGTGTGTGTGTGTGTGTGTTTAGTCAAAAACAATATTTACATCTATCATGTTCTTTCAAAGTCACCAAAAATACAAAAAACATTATAAATTTCGAAGATATGCTAATTGACCTATGCTAACTGCTTCTGCGACTAAACAGTACTTCAGTACTTTGATTATATATACATTGTTGTAGGTAAATAAATCAAATGTACGAAAAAATGTGTTCAATCAGCACACCGCATTGGCGGATCCAAGGGGGGGGGGGGGGGTGATTGGGGTTCCGGGGGTTGGACCCCCTTTTTTTCGGGCAATCATGTATTTTTTAATGAATTTCCTCATTTTTTACTAAAAAATACCCCCAAAATTTGGAACCCCTCTTTTCAAATTCCCTGGATCCGCGCCTGCACCGTACAGATATACTATCCACCCTGAAATGTTGTCCCAGATAATTGAGATAAATGCTTACTGAAATAATATTTATAGTTACTTATATTTTTGAAAGGTAAAAGAAATAAAAGGAGAAGTTTTGTTTGTCAATGGGTAAATACACAACAAAAACCGAGACCTAAACTCAGTCAAACTGTCACGTGTCGATTTCAGTACATTTTCAAAGCGTAGCGATCCCGCTAGCGAAGCAATGTGCAGTTGAAACCAATATATACGTAGCGATACGTAAACGAGGGAAAAGGGGTAGTAACAAAATTACTGAACAGAGTAAACTAAACTAATTTTGTATTTGTGTGCACAATACAATGGCAGAAAATTGATCGATAGTGTACATGTACTAAAACGTATTCAAAGGTAGAAAAGATCAAATGCGTACAGTGACGCATAGGTAATACGTAGAGAAACGTAGTATATAGGGGTGTGGATATGTTTTACATCTTTTATACTATAGATTCCCTTATTTCTGGCCCTTTTCATGTTCCTGAATGGTGTGAAAAATGCAATTCACCTCTCTAGGGAGAATGTTTATCTCGGACTCTGATTAATTGAAATTCATTAATGACGTCATATATGTATGCAGCTTCCCGACTGGATCAGGTTGTCGCCTTCAATACAGGCAACCATGCATGATGATGTCATTCTCAAAGAACACGTTTATTTCGGTTCAGCAGAAAAGGAGGTTGTTTTTTGTCCAAAATATCCTTGAAATCTTTAGAGAACCAGATTCCACAACCGTATCTCAAGCGAATTAAATGATATTTCTACACTCTCGATTGTTTTTTTTAATTGCTTGGCAAGCCTCGCGTTTAAAAAAAAGAAAAAGAAATCATCTGTAGTATATAAATATTATTTCTCATTCGATGTAGTTTTGGAATCTATACATTTATGCACAGGGGCTAGACGCGTAAAAAAAATAAAAATAATACTATAAATACAACAAGGGGTGGAACTGTCGTGCTTGCATTTTTTTACTTGCTCGTGTTTAATCGCTCATAACTTTGTAACGGATTCGAGTGTCAATAAAACTCTTTCATCTCTCGAAAGATATGTGATTTCCCTTTCCAATGAGGCCCGCATAAAGGTATTGGACTTATAACCTCAAAATTAGCTCATGCGAATCAAAACAAAACAACGTGGGTTTTCTAGGTAGGACACTTGTCGGTCCAGCCCATTCCCGTATGTCTAGAGAACTCTGCATGCCTTATTCAATCATTTTAACTTGCCAGATCGCTTTGAATATTAAAATTACAATTAGAAATCCTACCTGGAGTCACTGAATATGTCCCTTTAATCCGATTCTTACAGAAATTTACATAAACATCCTCAGCGATGCCATTTTCCTTTCGTGTTCGACATAGTAATAACGAGCGTTTTGATTGGCCGACTAGATTCGCGACCTTCAACTTTTTTTCCCGGACTTTTTTTCGGAATGTTTCGGACTACAGCGATTTTAATGAAGTAAAATCTGGTTTGTTTACATCTGATCGTGAAAATCATGCTAACGAAAGATCAAGCACTTGTTGCTGACTTAGTCCTGAAAGGACATAACGTTTATATTGGTGGGCAAGCGGGAACTGGCAAATCATATCTCCTTACGTATTTATATGATCAATTGACAATTACAGGGAAAAGAGTGTCATTGACATGTACCACAGGTATTGCATGTACACATTTTCCAACACGGTGTCGTGCATCCACAATTCATAGCTGGTCTGGGATGGATGATGGGAGGCACGAGTCATCAGAGATATGCGATTTGTTGCAAAACAGTTTTCAGTACAAACATGCATTGAACAGAATTTTGAATTGTGATGTCTTGATTTTGGACGAAGTTTCAATGCTAAGTAAGCGCCTCTTTGAACAATTATCGACCATTTGTGCTCTGAAAGATAGCGATTATGCATTGGGAAATATTCAGTTGGTATTTTCAGGTGACTTCCTTCAACTACCTCCTGTGAAAAATTCCCTTTATAATGAAGATGGCCAGTTCTGTTTCCTGAGTGAGACATTTCAACGTGTTTTCAAACACACCATTTTCTTATCCGAAATTAAAAGACAGCAGGACAGTACTTTCATACAAACTATTAATGAAATATCACGGGGGGTTCCATCCGACAGAACTATTCATTATGTATCCGCGCTTAATAGGCAACTTCAAGCAAGGGATGGAATTAAATTATTTGCTACAAATGGTTTGGTGGACAAGTATAACAGGGAATGTATACTGAAAACAGAAGGTCACCTGTATGAATACAAAGCAGAAGAGGATGGGAATATACAACAACTGTGTAAAATTTTAGCACCATCCACACTTTGGCTAAAACAAGGTTGCCCTGTAGTATTGTTGAGGAATCTCTCGGATAAGCTTGTGAATGGTCTTATTGGAAAGGTCATAAGTTGTGGAGATGATGGTCCCAT
The DNA here is from genome assembly GCA_002080025.1 of Modiolus philippinarum. Lineage (NCBI taxonomy): Eukaryota > Metazoa > Mollusca > Bivalvia > Mytilida > Modiolidae > Modiolus > Modiolus philippinarum. Next base: position 42,203 of record MJUU01067629.1, read on the forward strand.
TGTGAATTTTCCATCTGTAGACATCACTACAAAATTGGAGAAAATTATTTTTTCAGGTAACTTCATACAAATAACTTCATACATATGAATTTTTAGTTTATATTGTTGAGGCCATTGTTTTTTTTTTGTTTTTTTTTTTGAAGTTTTATAAATCCTCCTCAGGTGCGGATCCAGGCAGTTTGAAAATGGTGGGTTCAAATTAGTAATAAAACGATTTTTCGTCACACTCTGGTCGAGGCATGAAAATTTTTGGGATATTTCTTCTTAGCAATGAAACATACATAATTGTCCAAAAAGGGGAGGGGGGGGGTTCCAACCCCTGGAACACCCCTAGGATCCGCCAATGCTCGATTCTACCCACAAAATTGTAAGATTAAAATTGGCTTTTTGAATTTCATTTTTTCCATACCATACCAATTTTTGGCCTACATGTATGTTTCAATAAAATTCCCATTATTTGAATCCAAATTACAGGTTTTTTTGGTCCGACCTCAATTTTTCTGAAATTTATTTTTTTTTATTATTCTTCCCTTCCTCCTACCCAACAACATTTAGGATAAAGTTCAGAAAACATAAAAAAACAGTGGCTTAATTGAAGTAGATTGTGTCCATAAACATATACTGAATAAAATGTTGATGAGACCTGAAATAAAAAAACTACCAAAACTAATTATTTATATCACTATAGACCAAGTATGAATCGAAGAGATCATTATGATAGTCAAAACAATATACGCGATTGTTGAAAAAGTCATTATTACTGTCCTAAACATTATTGATTTTATGACAGTAATATTTTCTTTATCGGAATCGCATCTGTTGTTTAGACTCTGATAATGATCCCATCCATCACACTTGATTAATTATTATTTATTTAATTGCAGGACATAAACCCATTAGGGTTGCAGCAAAACATACATACATTCAACAAACATAATTCAATACAAATTTAGCAGAAAATTGCTGTTTTATTATAATTTCAAGCATCTTTGTACTATCAGTTACATGTACATGTACATTTTGGTATTTTATTGTATTGTTACCCCCTTTCCAATCCAACCCTACATATATGAGTTTCAGTTCATATTATTGACTTGGATATGGAAGATAGATACACTGTAATCAAATACACATTATACATGGGTATGAAATGAAAAGATGAACTTGTATGGAAATGAAAAGAACACCTTATATAGCTACTCATACACAAGAAAAAAGAAATTATCCGTCAATCTTTTATAAAAACAAACAATCACGTACACACCCATCAAAAGACAAGAAAACCCTATTGGTAAAGTTAAAATAAAATTCAACAAAGTACTGATTACAATGAAACCATCACAAAGCCTTGGTAATTATTAGATAAGCTTGTGTATTCACATTGATTATTTGGTGATTATTTGATTAACACATAAAATGATTCCTGGATTCTCATTCATTTTCACAAAGTTTGTGGCAGACGGGCAAATTTTAATTTACATATTTCAGATATTTTTGCGAAATTTATCATAATTGTCCAAAACTTCAAAATAAAATATGTTGGGGCAGGTGAAATAAATTGAGGCAGATGGGGCATATATATTTACCCTTGTCTGTCTGCACTCCCGCTGTTAGTTTTGGTGTTAATTTCCATATTTTAGTAACCTTACTTAATATCTTTATCATATGGAATCACAACATTCACCTCAATGAGTACTACCCAATGCACCAAGACGTAGATGTATATGACCTATATTTCATGGTTGAGTGACTCCAGTTAAATTTTGCACTAAGGTCGGTTTCTCATCCACTGGACATAATACCATTATGATATTGCATCATAACATTTATTAAAAGGAGTACTCCCAAAAAGCAACAATAATTAGGTGTCCATGACCTACATTACATGGTTGAGTGACATTGATTAAATTTTGCATTTTATCCATTTCTCAGCAACTATACAAGATAACTTTATAATATTGCCTCATAACACTCACCTCCAGGAGTACTACCAAAAGCACCAACATTGAAGTGTCTGTGACCTACATTTCATGGTTGATTGACTTTGGTTAAATTTTGCATTCAGGATCATTTCCTATCAACTATACATGATATCATTATGAAATTGCATCATCAGATTCAACTTATTGAGTACTACCAAAAGCACCAACAATTAGGTGTCCATGACCTACATTACATGGTTGAGTGACTTTGGTCAAATTTTGTGTTAAAGTCAATTTCTCAGCAACTATACAAGATAACTTTATAACATTGCCTCATTACATTCACCTCTTTGAGTACTACCCAAAGCGCCTACAACTATAAGTGTCCATGACCTACATTTCATGGTTGAGTGACTTTGGTTAAAAATTGCATTTAGGTCAATTTCTCATCATTTATATAAGATATCTTTATGACACTGCATCAGAATATTCATCATAAAGCACCAGTTGTCCATAACCTACATTTCACACATGAGTGACTTTGACTACTTTTTTGTGTTTAGGTCCATTGCTCTGCTAATAAACAGGATATCTCCATAATATTGCCTCATAACATTCACTGCCACCCTTTAGTATTGCCATAAGGACCAACAATTAGGAGTCAAAGACCTACATTTCATTTCATGACCTACATTGCATGCTTCAGTGACTCACATTTATCCTGTTTTCCGAACAATGCATAATATACTTATAATGTTTCATTTTTATATTCCCCCTTATTAGCACTTTTCAGTTCCCAATTTATAAGGTTCCATATAATTGGACTTAAGTTCATTTATATACTGATTGGCCTATTGTGGGGGTATCTGTGTCTTAATGACACATTCTGTATTTCATTGTGGCCTTACCAATATAAGTATATTTGTGAAAATTTTCTAAATGGCAAACTGTCTCCAAATTATTGCGCCAAGCTTATATATAAACTACAAAAATTTACATATAGTATTTGAAATAAACCAAAAGGCATCAGTATGACCTTCAGATGGAAGTGTATCATGTATATGAACCAAAGCGAACGTGTAAAACTTAAATTCAAGAGAAATGCATTTATATGGAATGTAATAAACCCCATGTTAATTGAAGCTCTAAAGGCCATAGCTCAATTATTAAATTGTCTGCTATATTGCATATTTCATGTAGAAAAGATATAAAGAATGGTGTTGATGCAATTGCATGTAATATCTTATTTATTTGATGTTATGCTCAACCTTTCAATAATGCATTTTTCTTCCAGTTTATAGTCCTGCTTTAAAGAAAAATTTAGCCGTCAGAAGACAGATACCCTTAAAGCTGGGATATACCCTTACAATACACAAGTCGCAAGGGATGACCTTACAACGGTAAAGAAAAATATGTTTGAAATGTTTAATGATAGAAATTTATTTCAACAGATTTTTTTATAAGTCATGGTTTTCTGTCACAAAAGCAGTTTAGTTACACTGTAATTTGTAAAAGATTTGTTTTATGAATAAATGTATTTGTATTATTAAAAATGGCTAATGCTAATTTATAGAATACAAAAAACACTGGAAATATTAACTATATACCTTTCAGAAAGAATGAAGTAGCAGTTAAACCATGCTTTACAGTAAATAAATTGGATTAACTGACAAAAAAGCCCAATAATTATGATAATAATGTTCAATGTTTAAAAGAAAGAGAAGGGATATACTGTACACAAATTACTAGTATTACATATTGCATGAGACTGTTGTTCTTTTTTAACAGAGTTGAAGTCGATTGCCAACAAATTTTTCTACCAGGTCAGCTTGGTGTTGCTATTGGGAGATGTACATCAGTAGATGGTTTGCGGGTGATAAATTTTAGAGAGGAAGTTTGTTTACCTCACCCAGAACCAGTTCAAGTGTTTCTACAGAGAGCTTGTGTGCCTCCAGATAATGATCTTAAGTGTTGAAGAAACATTCTGAGGTAATAACAAAATCATTGGATAAGGTAGTTAAGGGAGACAATCATATCTATATAGTACAATGCATAACTTGAAACAGGATGTATTTTGGCAAGCTTTGTTTACAGAAACAGTATTTTGTCATGTGCAAGAATAACTCTAACATCAGTTTCAAAGTATACACTGTGCATGACTTTAAAAGATGGCATTCCACTTGTTACAGTTGCTAGATACACAATCTTTTTTTAAGTGCTTACACCCCCTCCCCTTAATCTATATAGATGAATTAATGGATGAGGGTTCCAATTTACTGTGACTGTAAGACATTAACATTACATGTTTGGTGACCGTGGTTCAGATTGACATAGATTCCATTACTCTGAAAATATTATATCAATAGTGGTGCAACAATAATCTTAGTAAAATTGAATTTACTACACAGCAAAATCGGAAAGACAGATGCCAAGGACGCATAATTCTACTAAAAATTAAAAATAGTTGGACAATTAATCATAATGTATGTTGGTTACTCACAGTTTCTGTTCATAATCGGATAACTTTTATTTTGTCGTATTTGCTTTGATCGGGCATACTTGCATGTTTCCTCTTTTTAGATTTCAGTGCGTTTTGAGTTTGATATGAAAATGGTTGTGCTGTACAGAATTTATTGAGACCTGCATTTGCTTTCTTTGATATTGCACATTGTCCAATTATGATGCT
>MJUU01067629.1:56547-75827 GCA_002080025.1 Modiolus philippinarum
CTATTTGGAAACCAAATTTCATTGAAATCGGACAACGTTGATTTTTCCCGCCTTTCTTGGCGGCCATTTTGAAAATGGCGGTCAACAAACAATTTTCAACACTGGTTTTGAAGTCGCAACATCACTATCTATTAGGAAACCAAATCTTATTGAAATTGAACAATGTTGAATTTTCCCGCCTTTTTTGGCGGCCATTTTGAAAATGGCGGTCAAAGATCAATTTTCAACACCACTTTTAGGTCACCACAGCAAGGCAAACATTTTATCAATTTACGCTTAACCTTCATCTTCTTTAGTTTTAGAAATAAAAGACGAAAAATATGAAAATTTTGAAAATTCTGTGAAAAAAGGGCAATAACTCCTACAAGGGTTTTTGGATTTTCTCCAAAATTTCAGAGTGAGTAGATCTTGATATGCTGAACATTTTTGCAATTAAAAGTTGACCTCTATCTGCTATAGTTTCTTTGATAAAAAATAAAAAAAATTAAAATTTTGAAAAATTTCCGGAAAAAGGGCAATAACTCCAAAAGCGGTTATCAGATTTTCTTCAAAATTGCAGGGCGGGTAGATCTTGCCATGCTGATCACTTTTACTCCTGTCAGATTTTTGATATCTGTAACGGTTTTCAAGTTATTTGCCAAAAACAGCAATTTACCCCTATGTGTTATTTTTAGTAACGGCAGCCATGTTGTTTGGTCCTCGGACTCATCGGATACAATTTTGAAAGAGGATACCCTGGTGATGATTCAGGCTAAGTTTGGTTAAAATTGGTTTAGTGGTTTCAGAGAAGATTTTTGAAAAAGTTTACGACGGACGGACGGACGCCAAGTGATGGCAATAGCTCACATGACCCTTCGGGTCAGGTGAGCTAATAACTAAAAAAAAAGACATTAAAATCAATAAAAATTTTTAAATTTAAATATGAGCGTATGAATTTAAAAAATTTAGAATTCAGAAAAAGGCAAAACTAAAAGATAAAGATGTAAAAATTTGAAAAAAAAGTACATAAAAAGGTTAAAAAAAAAGATGTTTGAATGTAAAACATCTGAAAAAAGAGAAACAAAAATTGAAAAAAAAAAAAACAGAAAACTATTTGTGTATCTTAAATGAATGCCTGCTCATGGGTCTACTAACATTATTCACATTTAGAAGGATCAGTTTTTAGAAATTTGTTTTCATATCAACCGTTCTTAAAAATATAGTTTCAAACAACCGAAACACAAAAATAGGGTTCTATATCAATTACATTCGTTCATGATCTCGTGTCACTCCTGATTTTAATCAGAGTTCATACTTTTGATTTTTATTTCCGTGATTTGTGCCTACATTGTGTATCTTACATGTATGTCCTTGTATTTCCGTAATCTCGTTTATGCCATATGTCTTGGACTTTTATTTTTTGTATAATAGCAATGTAACAACACTAGATAATTACTTCGATACTCTGCGTAATATTGTGTTGAAATAAAACAATAGCATTTCACAATAAAGTATACTTTGGAAAAGTCACCAATAAAAACAATTGTACTTATTAGGTTGGAATAGAGCGAGGATCACGAACACAATAATTGGTGATTCGGAATTTTTGAAATTTTATTACCAATCTTGGTATCAAAATAAAACTGACCACTTTAGAGAAAATGATGTTTGTGCTTTTTAGTTGGCAAAGGAGTCAATGATTTGCTTAGTGTTTTGATTGATTATCCAAACTATTAGCCTAAATGTTTGGGAAAACAACAATATGTATACTTGCAAAAATATGTACAATTGTCTTTTTTAAATGAACCAATGATTAATAAATTTAACTGTCTGATAAATGGATTTTGATTTCTTTTAGAAATGCTAAGCGACACTCTTCTTTTCTGACACAAATAAAAATATGGATTTTGTTAGCTGAATAGTTGATGACCTATTATTATGAAAGGATATGCAGTAAACGTACATGAGATAAAGTCTCAATAAAAGGATATGCAGTTAATGTACACGAGAGAAAGTCTCTACAAATACATGGTAGAACCACTGAATGGAACAACGTTTTTATTGTTATTCTTCACCTGTAAATCACTATGAGGTCTTTAACAATTTGAGCTTATTCTTCATAGTAAGTGAAAGACGACTCCTGGCACCGGCTTGATCGGTATTCATTGCGTGAGTCTGTCAAAGAAAATCCGTGCAGTTACATTTGAATTACATGTAAAGATAAAACAACTTTTACACTGTCAACACGTGGTTATCAACATGCATGTTTTGCTAACCCAGTGTTTTGTTTTTAAATGATTGTTGTTTTTTGTTGTTTTAATAAAAATAAGAGGGATTGGTGAGTTCACTTGTGACCATTTTAACAGAAATAATTATGTGGCACTGTATTACACATATCTGAATCCACTATAGCGTTTTCATTTTCAAATTAAACAACATAATTTATCAAATCTATTAAAGTAATTTTTAATTGAACTTTAACTGAATATGAAGCTAATTTTGTTGACATCAACTTGCAAAATGATATTAAAAGGACGACTATAGGAACAAAGTAGATGACACACGAACTATTTTAGTTAATTTTTAAATATGGCGTTGAAACGGAATTTAAAAAAATCCAACATAACTGAAAATTTTGTAGAAAACCTCCATGATTTTTTTGGTCTAAGATTTCCTAAATATGGTATGTACCCCCAGAGATCCTCCATACATTGATTAAGTTTACATTTGTTTGAGAATTACTCAAAATTTCCATTATGATGATACACAAAATTTTAAAATACACTTATCAGTGGAAAATAATTTCTGTTCTTCGGCCTTTTTATTTTAAATTTGATGCGTGTGGACTGATTGAATTCATTTTCATTTTGCTGTTCAAATCTGATTGACGCTTATCCCGAGAAGCGGCTTTAACTTTGGTCAAACATCTTGTTGGATCGTTAAGCTTCGAGTTAACTCGTAAATGGTTCTTCGCTATTGTGACGCTCGTGTATGTGTTTGTAATAGTCATGCTGAAAAACGTTTCAACGATACACGATTCACAATAAATGCTAAAATCCGATCCGCAACTTCGACTTAGTATCTAATTGGAATTGTGGCACTCGAAGAAAGTGAGTCATCTTTTAATCATAGTCTGTATAATACATCTCATTTTAACTTGCTTTTGTTAGGGAGTATGAGCGTCAGATTTCAGAGGCATTCGATATCCCTGGGCTTTATCCACTCAAACAGGTTTAATTTTTTTTTTTGCGCATGGATCATATTTTCTTGGTCATTAATCACTATATCATGCATAGAAAAGACAAAATTTGCAAAATGCAAAATTTTGTCAACTTCCGATTATATTTTCATATAATTTAAGGTATATGAACAGCTAATGGAAAATGAAGGAAAACTCTAGAGAGAACTGCTATCCGCCAAAATTTTGACATGTTATATCCCCAGGAGGGTACATCAAATTTTTCCCGTTCCTAGGCTGGTACTATTTTTTTGGGTGTAAATTTCCAAATTTTGCTATTTTTATTGGTTCAAAAAACTCCAAGCTATCTTTTTGGGTTAGAAAAATTATTAGCTATTTTTTGGGGTATTATGATTGTAAGATATTTTTATGGGGGGTAGGCAAATATGTCATATTTTGGGTGTTTTGTTTGCATAGAAAATCAAGAAATATACCAAATGATTGATTAGTTAGAGTTTAACGTCCAATGAGCAATATTTCAGCTATATCAGGACGAGAACAAGTTAATCAATTCAAAACAAATTGTAAGTAAAAGAAGAAAGAAATAAAGGTGGAAGGGACAACCGGGGCAACGACTTTTGATTGCCACTGGAAAAGGGGAGAAATGGGTAGGGGCAGGAAATTTAGCCTTCTATACGACACCCAGTGCGTCTGCTCTCTTTAGAGAAATATAGAAGGGGTCTTTATACTGCATGGAGCGTGGCGTTTCTCCACACAGTTTGGCTACAATGGTTCGCGGTCAGGCTTTCCGTATTATGACCTGACTACCCCGCAAAGACAGGGCATTCCCCTATCCACCACCTGGGGACGCGCCCGGCAGCTCTGTAGCCAAAGCCCCTGAAAACCTATTCAGGTGCCGGGATATACCAAATGATAAAGTTGATTGATTTATACCAAATGATAAAGTTGATTGATTTGTAAGCATTACACTGATTACATTGATCTAATAACTAATCTCATAAGATGTTAAACAGGAAACTTTAAAATTTTGTAAATGTAATTTCATTTTTCTATTTTTATGTAAAAATGCCAGTTATTTTCTGAGGGGTTACTTTTCTTCCATATTTTTTTGGGGTCACTTATTTAAGCAACTTTTTTTGGGGGGAGGTAGTTTGAAAAAGGTGCTATTTTTGGGGGTTTAGATTTTTTACCGGTGACCAGCCTAGGTACAGATGATAAAGGAAAGTACCCCCCCTCCCCCTGGGGTTAAATCTAAAAAAATCTTACATTGATTTTCAAAAATTTTTTTTGCTCAAGTTCTTCAAAACAAAAGGTTAGAATTTTAATTGTAATTACAAAAAAATCTGATACTCGTACTCCTTTAACAATTTTACACGTTCTGTACGTGTACAATTTGCGGATGGTCTTCATAAACCCAAGCACTAGTCTGTGTTCTCCATTGTAAATAATGTATATGATATAAAGATAATATCTTTATTAAAGTAAAATTATTAAAAGCTGAAAAGCGGCAAGCTTTTCTTTAAAAAGCTTATACTTGTTGAAGTTTAACTGTTTTGATTTTTTTATATGTTTGAGCTTATTACTTAGATATTCGAACAAAAACTTGGTGAAAATTAAGGGCCTGATTCGGCCACTTTTAAAAGACGCAGATGCGCCTGAGAAACAAACGCATGTTTTGATTGGCTTTCAACTGAGAGACAAGTTTCGTTAGTTACATGTTTGGGTGCTATTTTTAACTGGGTCTTGATTAAACTTAACACTATTTTCTGTTTTTAGTTTTTCCGAAATCTCATGGGAGAAAAACATTCTCGTTTTGCTAGGTTGTCATATGAAGATTTTTCTGCACTCTCGATAGTAAATTTTGAATATAACATACTTGCTAAAGCTGGAATGTAGAAAACTGAGAAATAAGCGACCGAATACAATGTATTCTTAAAACACGCCTACCTGATGGAGAACCGATATTTCTGATACAAAATAGGTAATTGCTTTGAATTCTTTATGTTCATATGTGTTCCTAAGCAACAATGATTCTTGTATTTAGTTAAATATTACATTGCATGATGGGCACTCCTCGGGTTTTTGAAATTGTCTCTGTTTTTGGATTTCTCTTATTTTATCCATCATGATACATTAGAAATTTTTGCACACTGGGCCCACTTTTTTTCAAAATATGTTTGTATAAATCTTGAATAGTCTTTTAACAAAATTTGTTGAAATTCTTGATAATCCTTCATTCTTGATTGCCTTAATATAAAGTGAAAGAAAAGTCTAGAGAAATTCGGTTTCCCGCCAAATTTTCAGGCGCATTTATCTAAAAAATGAACACACTAACCTATCAATATTTTTTGTTTGAAATGATGTAGAATCGATGTTCTAATAAATATAGATAAAAATTTTAAAACTTTAATGTTAAACTATAAAACAGACATCATTAGAAGTCCAGCTATCAAAAATTGTTATCAATAATGACACTGCTGATCCAGGAATGGTGGCAAGCGCCTCACATTTTGAATCATCAGAGCCAAAATGATAAACACATATCAACGGAGATGTATAATTTCTAAGAGTCTAAATATTGTAATTAATGGGTATTAAATTTGTAAGCTTTCTTGCAAAATAAGTAATTTTGAGAAATGAAAAAAATTTTCTTTTATAACTGAATACTAAAAAGTGTTTATTTGTGTAATTTAAATTTACTCAAAATGGTATTGACATCCGACTTACTATTTTTGTCACTTGCAACAACAATCAAAGGGAAGTAATTCTGAAATATAATATGAACATGATAACAAAAAGCTACGAATTTTCTTTTATAACCCATCTAGTAATAGTTAATGTATGTTTCAGAGTGCATGTAATTAATTCTTCGTAAGACAAGGGGTGGTCTGAGTGTGCAGCGCAAAGGCACTTCAACCATCCCTTTTCTTACGAAGCACTTTAATTCAATTAATTACTCTGAAACATACTTTAACTAACTTTAAGACCTCGAATATAAAAAATACCACCAAATATGAAAAATATAAAAAAAAGTATATATCTAAAACTAAATGCTGAAATCCTGCCATTGAAATAGAATCTTCTAATCCTGTTTATTTAAATCAGTTCATTGAGGCTACATATATCTATTATTAATAAATGTATTTTTGTTCTTCATACCATGGAAGTATTATATTGATATAATACTTCCATGTTCATACGAAAAGTTTCCTGTTATATTGATCTTGTCTCAGATATTTGTTTACTTTTATTATATATAAATACTGATAAAATTACCCGAGTCATCGATCTGTTTTCACTTGAAATATATTTTCTTACTATTGTTCGTTGACTTGCGATGGTAGTCGCGACGTTTTATCAATGTCGTTTGATCACCTTGATATTACAGAAAGGTAGCGCAGGACTGGGAAATATTTTTCACATGAAACTTAAACTTCATCTAATATTTAGGTGAAACATAACAGAAGATCAAAGTTAAGCATATATATATGAATGAATATGCATAAGAATTAATGAGGTAAATAATTCAGGGTAAGTAAATAATTTTAGGTAAATTATCAGTCAAAGTGCTTCGAAAACGAGAGAATCAAAGGAAAGACAAAAGAGAGATGGAATAGTTCAAGGCATTTACAAGAATTAAAGAGTCTTGAATAACAAAGAAATGCTCATAACAGCTAGGTCTTTAAGTAGTTTTAACTCCTTGCAAAAGAAAAAAAATAAAAAATAGAATTTCAGAAAACTTGAAAATTAACTGATAGAATTTGAATTAGTTGTATTGGAAATGGTTTGTAACAAAAATTATAAAATAGTCAAAGACATTTACTTTTTAGTTTGGAATTTATTTTCGAATTTTGCAAATGATAAGAACTTGCCCAAGATTTTTACTGTTTTAGTTTCTGAATATTAATAAGCTAATTTCAGTTTTTCTTATATTGTTTTGATATCGCAAGAATCTTAACAATGCAGCTACTTATATGAAAAAATATTTTATATGAAAGTGAGACTAATCTTTAAGGGCTGTATGTTTAGTTTTCCATGAAAAACAGCCACATAATTAACTTCATAATTCAATGAAGTGGCTTTAAAACAACAAATTTCAAATTGACAATATCTAAGAATATTTACAAACACTTTGTTCAACGAAAACCCCGTTTAAATGATAAAATATTTTCTTTTCTCATCACAAATGCACAAAATGCCAACTTGACCTGTTAATTACATAAAAAAACGTCAAAAGGGCTACAGATAAGAACGTCGAAACGATATTTCAGGCGTAGAGGTTCACATTCTTTGTTTTTACATATGATATTCGACTTTTGACACACTCATTGAACTTAACAAAGATCCCTTTAACAATGATGGAAGGTACAACCCTTACTATAAGATAAACAGTGATCAGTCCGTAGAGTTTGAAAAACGCTACATCCACTCCATATTTGCCATGAGGGGTTAAATATCATAGTAAATATTAAAGCAATGTTTTCTCACAAACACTGTTAACAGTAGTCCCCCAAAAAATGAATAAAAAATAATAAAAATATTTAAAAAAAATGGAGAGAAGAAAACTTAAGAAATACCAAATTAAAATTTGAATGTGGGCTCTAAGTACTAACCAGTACACAATAGTACAAATTTGTCGAATTGTAAGTATTCTCTTTTTTAATGCCGCTCAAAAATTGAAAGTAAAAAGTCAAAACGACCCGTTATCGTTTCAAGTAGAAATCCGAAAGTTGTCGCGGAAATTTTGTTTATATGTATTTACCATAGCCATAAATTTCACTTTCTTTTCCGCGTATTAATAATCTTTAGGATATTTCTCGGAAGATTAATTGCTCAAACTGTCATTTTAATGCATTTGAAATGTCATTTAAGGAAATAAACACTGTGTTGTGTATTATTGTTATACAATTAGTCGGATGATTGTAGGATTTAATTTAACATTTTTACAGTTATTCATTTTATTATATGCGATGCTTTATCACAAATTACTATTGATACAGAAAACAAACTACAAGGCTTTGAAAAGTAAATCCACACTTAGATAGCTACAGATCCGTAACTCGAGATGAGACTTTGGGTAATATTTTTACTGAGTAAAGTTTTCATCGGAAACATTCAAGGGGATAAGGCATGTATAAACAAGTACTGCAGGTGTAGCCCTGTGAGGAAATTAGCAAAATGTTTTAGTCTTTCATACATTCAAGAGGTACCAAATTACGTTACCATCTTAGAACTGAACAACAATGTTCTAAAATTCATAGACAGAAACACGTTCACTAATATTTCAGGAAATCGTATAGAGGATTTATTATTTAACAAAAATAATTCAATTCGTACAGTATCTATGGACGCTTTTAAAGATTTGAAATACCTAAAAAAATTGAAAATTTATAGAGAAGACCAAATGAATGTAGAATCGCTGAAGAAGTCTTTCTCGAGCCTCAACAAATCAACTATCAAATATATTGGACTAGAATATAATGGATGGAAATCTCTGCAAGTAGATTTTTTCTCGTACCTAAATCACACAAGCGTTGATACAGTTTCATTGAGTAATAATAACTTCATTAATTTTAATGGATCACTTCTTCAACCAATTTTCAATATTCATAAATTTTACATAGAGAATAACAAAATTGTGTTCATAAATCCTCATGGTTTGGAACGCTTACAACATTTGGACCTTACTAGTAACAACATATTCGAAATTCCAAACTTTTGCAATGATCGGGGTCAGACGGTAGCTCCACGTTTAGCAACTTTAACACTGAAAGATAATGCTATACGTACACTTGAATCAACATCGTTTCATTGTCTTCAGAGCCTACAAAATTTGATATTGGACAGAAATCGTTTGAATGTTATAGAAAATGATGCTTTCTCGAAATTGACGAAGTTGAGACGACTTTCTATAAATTTGACGCCACAGTTACGTCACCTTCGTCCCCGTGCATTTAAAAGCGATACATTATTGAAATTGCAATTTGTTCAAAACGGATTCAGATTTGACAAGGTTTCATATGCAGTATCAATTTTCAGACATATGCCAGAGCTGACATATCTAGACCTCTCAAGAAATTACTTGCCTAAAAATCCTAGTACGCTACGCAAGATGTTTTCTTATATGCCAAACACAACATCGCTGAATCTGCATGCAACATTTCTCACAGCGTTACCAGAAGGTTTATTACAGAGCATGCGTAAGCTAAAAACGCTGAATTTGAAAGGAAACAAGCTGGAAAAATGGAACAGTTCGTCGTTTGTTAATGTATCTAGTTTACATGAGCTGTTCTTAGACGGAAACAACATACATATAATCAATGAGTCATCTTTTCCTGATATGCTTTGGAAAACACTTGAGAAATTGGATCTATCGTATAATAATTATTGGTGTACTTGTGAACAGAAGTGGTTCATAGATTTCTTACGCTCAACAAACGTAACGAAAATATTGAAACAATGGCCAAAAGATTACACATGCGTTTACCCCAACGACAAAAAAGGACTACGTCTTTCGAAATTTCACCTAACAGATGCCGACTGTACTGAGTGGAGTCCAGTTTCCACATTTATAATTGTATCAGCATCTTCAGTTTGTTTTGTATTTTGGATTGTTGTTATAGTATTAAGATGTCAGACCAACATTCGAAACACGGTTTATCTTTTTCGTGTGTATTCTCGAACGAAAAAAGGATACATTAAACTGAACAAATCTGACGATTTTGACTTCGATGCGTTTATAGTGTATTGTGCTGGTGATCGGCAATGGGTTCATGATGTACTGCTGAAAAAACTTGAATCAAAAGGTTTAAACATTTGTGTTCATTATCGAGACTTTGACATTGGCGAAGCAATAACTGATAATATCGAAAGATATATCGATAGAAGCTGGAAGATAATTGTAGTAATGTCAAACAATTTTACAAAAAGTGAATGGTGTCAATGGGAAATAGACCTAGTACAGGAACGGAGGCGACGTTATGGAAAAGATGCACTTGTTTTAATTATGTACCGTCAAATAGACACAAATCACATGACAAGCTCGGTTAAGGCTTTACTGGACACGACACCACATCTTACGTATAAGGAGGGATTTGGAGAGGATTTGTTCTGGTCTGCAGTACTGAATTCTGTAACAAAGGCCTTAACAGAACCCCCAACTTCAGTTTTGTAACAAGTATGTCAATAACTCTTATCTGGGACGTTCATTTTAGTTATATCAGCTGTATTTACTAAATAATGCATATAGTTCAATAAGTCTTCTTTGCTTGAGTATTTATCATTCACATTGTACATAGCATAGCTAAATACGCATCTCATGTCACATTTCATCGGCCGTTTCATTTGATTTGACAGGAACTCTCAATCTAACTCTATGGTGTATTATTCATTGAAATAGTCATTATGAAAACCCAATTTTACTTTCAAATACAATAAAACATTCTAGTATGTGTCCTAGTAGACGTTTAAGATTTTTTGCTCCTTTCTCTTTTCGACTAGTATTGTGCATCCATGGAAAGTCTACACTGCTTTAGTCGTCGGAGAAGGAAATAAGTGCTTATCTCATAAAACATGTTAAATTCCATTATTTCATCGTTTGGTCAATATATTTATAATCAAAGCTCCGATGGAGCTGAATCTCGAAGCCCTGAAAACAACACGCGGCAAAACTTCGTAGTCATCCAGTCATCCAAAGAACTGTTGCATACGTCTGCATGTATTAAGTTATTCCGTTATATGTGAAAATAATCGGATTGTGTGATTTTCGCATGTCGATTTCATTGCTATGAATATATGCAATACACTGTCACAGGTAAACAAACGTTATTTTCATCTTTGACAAATTACTGCGCGACAGGTTCGTTGATCCCGAGACGCAATATAAAAAAACGAATAATTTGATAAACATGCATTGTTTTCAATTTGATATAACAACACTCAACTCAAGAAAATGAAGAAATATAACTTAAAAAACAATGCATACGATTTTGAAAGAAACTTGCGCGCTATATTTTATCGGAAGCATGAAGATCATCTTTTAGAGCTGTTAATAGTCTTGAAGCCTCACGTGATTTTTTCTTGTCATATTAACATCTCTCCAGCCATTTCATGGCTTCGAGATGAAAATAGAAACGACAGTAAATAACTAAAAAAAAAGTTGCAGTGGGTTGTGGATCAAAGAGACCGCGTTTTTTGATGTTATTGTCTTCTGATGTCTTTTTACTTATTTTTGAAATGATCAGTGTTAATCTCTTTCATCACAAAAGAAACAATACAAGGCCACAGATGAATACATCGGCAAACGAATACCGAAGCAAGAACGAGGAAAGGGGAAATCCAAAATCATAAATCCAAAATCACGGCAATTCACAGCAACACGAATTGAGACAGTATGACAAAGACACAACAAACAAACAACCAGAGGCTCCCAGTAGCCTGTATCGCTCACCTGGCTTTCAGTTGCCACAATCAAGCTAACATTGTAAGTTATACAGTTGATCTTCAGTCTCTCAAAGTTTGGTAGCTCGTCAAAAATCACATATCTTGAACTGTATTTAAAGTCTGATAATGTTTTCCTATATTTCTTTGTTGGGCTTTTTTGACAAAAAACATTCTTGCTAAGGACCACCTTCAACACCAGTTTTGAAGTCGAGACATCATTTTGTAAATGGCGGTCAATGAACAATTTTCAACTCCGGTTTTGAAGTCGCAACATCAATATCTATTTGGAAACCAAATTTCATTGAAATCGGACAATGTTGAATTTTCCCACCTTTTTTGGCAAATGGCCATCAGCGAACAATTTTTCAAGATCAGTTTTGAAGTTGTGACATCAATACCTATTTGGAAACCAAATTTCATTGAAATCGGACAATGTTGAATATTCCTGCCTTTTTTGGTGGCCATTTTGAAAATGGCGGTCAACGAACAATTTTCAACACCGGTTTTGAAGTAGTAACATCAATTCCCACTTGCATACCAAATTTAATTGAAATCGGACATTGTTGAATTTTCCCGCCTTTTTTGACAGCCATTTTGAAAAAACGCGGCCAACGAATAATTTTTTTTTGGGTTTTTGGATTTTCTTCAAAATTTCAAGGTTGGTAGATCTTGATATACTGAACATTTTTGCAATATACACTTGAACTCTATCTGTTACACTTTTTGAAATAAAAAATAAAAAATGCACAAGTTTTGATAGTTTTACGGAAAAAGGGCAATAACTCCAAGAAGGGTTTCAGATTTTCTTCACAATTGCAGGGCAGGAAGATCTTGCTATGCTGATTACTTTTACCCCATGTCAGATTTTTGATATCTGTAACGGTTTTGGAGTTATTAGCCAAAAACTGCAATTTACCCCTATGTTCTATTTTTAGCAACGGCGGCCATGTTGTTTGACCTACCGCCTAATCGAACACAATTTTGAGAAGCCATACTCTGGTGATGATTCAGGCCAAGTTTGGTTAACATTTGGCCAAGTGGTTTCAGAGTAGAAGATTTTTGAAATTGTTGACAGACGGACGGACGGACAGACAGACGGACGGACGACAGACGACGGACACATAGTGATGGCAAAAGCTCACATGGCCTTTTTGGCCAGGTGAGCTAAAAATGAACAAAAAACGCCACAAAACTAAAGCACTAGCAGTGTGAACCACTATAAAAACTGAAGTATCATCAGGTGCTCCGGAAGGAATTGAGGACTTACATTTATGAAGAGTTCTGTAAAAACAAAGTGGCAGTAATTATATGATAGTTACTTATACAAAAATTTACATTTTTAACAGTAAAGCCAAAAAATTCCATAGGTCTGATTGTAATGAAATTTGCACTGCGGATATGTGAAGTTTAAATCTTCCATATGCTAGATGGGTTTTAGTGGGTTCTCAAGTTAGCATACTGAAAATGCGGTTTTATAGAAATTTACCATCATATAAAATTTTTTAAAATCTGGCATTTTTTATATCCAAATCTTAAATAAACAAAAATTAGCCAGAAAAAATGTTAAATATTCTACCTATATCAAACATTTAATTACATTATTTCACAATAAAATATCAATTCAAACAATAGGTCACAGATTTTTGTCCGGAGAGTTATCTTACCTGATTCTTTACTGATATGCCTACATTGTATATACGTTATTCATTCGGTACTTGTCCGTCTTGCATCCGTTCATGTACGGTAGACTGAATTGGTGAAACGGACTTTTACCGAAGAGATAACGGATAAACCGTTCGAGTTCTGGACTTAAAGCGGAAACGAACCGGACGACAACCGAATAAAATGAATTTATAAAAATATATGTTGTGCAACGGCCAAAATTAACATGTAATAAACAATAATAAGAAAGAAATACCCGTATTTTCGACCTTATTACTTCAAAAAAACTACGGAAAACCAAAATTATGGTTCTGCCAGGTCGAGAGAAACTTGAACAACTGAAAAATAAAAGAATTTAACTGCTTGCCCCCTAGTTGGAGGCCATTAGGCCGATAATTTGAGCCATACTTTCTGCTCTTTTCTTCTGTTTTCAGCCAGTCTTTTATTATTTTTACTTTGTATATTTTGTCCTTTTTGCCTTTTAAAATGTGGCCTACTTTTACCATTTTTATTTTGCTTAAGGTAGATAGACACTTATATTCATATCGTGGCCTACTTTTACCATTTTTTATTTTGCTCAAGGTAGATAGACACTTATATTCATATCCATGAGAATTTGCTATTAGTTGGCTCAAATGAAGAACCGATCGTACCAACCCGAAATCTGTAACAAAAAGTATGGGTCACCATGCTTGTTTTTTCTAGAATTGAGGTCAAAGTTTGCACATTTTTATCTATTTTTTACCTAAATTTACATATAATGCACTGGAAATATTTGGAAAGGCAATTTTCAGCTTAAAAGAAATGAACCTTTATCCATGAGAATTTTCTGTATTTTTGTAAATAGATAGTTTATGATATGATCAATTGATTACAATGATAAAATGTATATGTCACCATGCTTTTAACGAAGATATTTTACGAAGTGTCCAGATTAAACGTTATTTACGGGAAAGGGGAAGTAATTTGCTGCAAAACTGGCAAAATATGACGTTACACATCTGTCAGTCTATTATGACATCACAAAGGAAAAACTGTCATATTTCTGTTCCGGTCCAAAAATCAAACCTAACCCGTACCCGACTCTTTTTTTTTTCAAATGCCCAAATGAATTGCTCAGCGCAACAGTGTCTATCTACCTTAAAACGAGTATACAACGATTGCTTATTATGTGATCATCCATTTACATTGTATAATTTTTCTGAAATATACCCAAATCATCAAAATAATAAAAAAATGTCCGTTTTCTCACCGTTTAGAATCTTTGCCTTGGGTCGTTAGTGAAGAAGGTTATTCTTTTCCTAGGCCATTCTTGCTTTTTTCAACTCGGTGACATTTTGTGGAATTGCATTTAACTGGTCAAGCACGCCTTAATGATTATCTGTGTAAAATAAGAAAGACACAGGTTTAATATAGCAAAGATAACAGGAAACACTTACAATGACCAAAATTACAATCACATGCCACAATCACTATACACTAGGGAACTGCACAAAATAAAAAAACGTAGACAACGATGAGTACTCGGGATAGCCTTTTTGAAAAATCGATTATTTTGAATAGTAAATATTCAGTTAGTTTTTACTCGGTGCTCGTAGAGTACGTTTTCGTTAGCAATTCGTTTTATTCAGTACTCGTCCGGTATGTAACCGTTATATGTTTGTTCGGTCGGAGATCGGTTTATTCGGTACCAGAACTGTGCATGTACGGTGTACTTACTGTACTTCCGGTTTTTGTGCGTTTTCGCTGTAATTCGTGAACGAACAAAAATATTTACCACCGTACAAAAATGATTTTCACCCATTCCTCATAGGTTTGTGCTATAAGATGTAGTGTAAGAGCGGCTTTATCCGGTGAATACGGTGAAAGTACGGGGGAAAATTTTCAACATTTTCAAAACTTGGAACGGACATATACCACACAAAATATTCATTAAATGTATGGTAGGTTTACGTTTTGTTCGGGTTTCATGCGTTGCATATACGTTATTCATTCGTTACTTGCATGTCTTGCATGGCCATGTACGGTAAATTGAATAGGTGAAAGGGACTTTTACCGAAGAGATAACGGAAAACCGTTCCAGTTCCGGACTTACAGCGGAAACCAAAAGGACAAACAACGAATAAAACGAATTAATAAAAATATATGTTGTGCAACGGCCAAAAGTAACATGTAATAAACAGAATAAGAATCGTAAAAGTAGGCCATAATTAAAAAATAATAAGCACAAACCAATGAATATAAAAAAGAAAAAAGAAAAACAGCTAAGAGCAGAAGGAATTGCCCATATTTTCGACCTTATGACTTCACATATGAGGCAACCGGACGGAAAATCAAAATTATGGTCCTGCCAGAACGAGAGAAACTTGAACCACTGAAGATGACAGAATTTATGTGGTTGCCCCGCAGTTAGAGGCCATAAGGCCGATAATTTGAGCCATACTTTCTGTTCCTTTCTTCTGATTTTTAGACAGTCTTTTATTATTTTTTTACTTATTTGCCTACTTTTACCTGTTTTATTTTGCTTAAAACGAGTTTAAAACGATTGCTTAGTATGTGATCATCCAATAGAAGGTGCTATACACTACCTTTTTAAAGTTGCTTATTTAATTATAAAATATACACAAAACATCAAAATTAAAAAAAAATGTCCGTTTTCTTGCCGTTTAAAGAGCGTCCGCTATTATAAAGACTATCACTTTAATCCCATCATGGTCTTGAGTATCTTCACTTTGGTCGTTAGTGAAGAATGTTATCTGTGACCCGACAATTCTTTTCTTAGGTCATTCTCTTGCTTTTCTATTCGGTGACATTTTGGGAAAATGAATTTAATTGGTCAAGCACGCCGTAATGATAATCTGTGTAAAATAAGTATTTGAGCGGTCAAAAGATTGATTGATTGATTAGTTAGAGTTTAACGTCCAATGAGCAATATTTCAGCTATATCAGGACGAGAACAAGTTAATCAATTCAAAACAAATTGTAAGTAAAAGAAGAAAGAAATAAAGGTGGAAGGGACAACCGGGGCAACGACTTTTGATTGCCACTGGAAAAGGGGAAAAATGGNGAAGAATGTTATCTGTGACCCGACAATTCTTTTCTTAGGTCATTCTCTTGCTTTTCTATTCGGTGACATTTTGGGAAAATGAATTTAATTGGTCAAGCACGCCGTAATGATAATCTGTGTAAAATAAGTATTTGAGCGGTCAAAAGACACATGTTTAATATAACAAAGCTAACAGGAAACACTAATGGCGGAAAATTACAATTACATGCCACAATCTACTAGGGAACTACTTTATTGTAAGGGAACTCGTGTGTTGGACTTTTTTCTAGTTTGATTTTAACTGTGAGTCTTTTTGTGTATTTATTTTTTAGCCATTCACCACACATAGGGGGAGGGTTTGGATCCAAGAAAACGAATTTAATCCCACCGCAATTTTTGCGCCTGTCCCAAGTCAGGAATATGTTAGTCATGGCTTGTCCTTGTCTTCTTATAAAATTTCAGTTTCTTGATATTTGGGTTATTGGTTGTGGTTTGTTTTCATTGATTTATTCACTTTTTTTACCTTTTTGGGGTCATTTAGGGCTTGCTATATGGTGTGAGGTTCCTCACTGTGTTGAAGACTCTACGGTGACCCCTAGATGCTTTGTTTTGGGTCGTTTAACCTGGATATGGGATGTTGTTTCCTTGCCACTTACCCCATTTCCTTTCTTTTTCATACACAAGAAAAACAATAAAAAGACAAAAGACAAACGTAGACAACGATAAGAACTCGGTATAGCCTTTTTGAAAAATTAATTTCTTTGCATAGTAATTATTCAATTCGTTTCAACTCGGTGCTCGTACGGTACGTATACGCTTTTTCGTTTTATTCGGTACTCGTCCGGAATGATACCGTAATAAATACGTTTTATTCGGTGCTTGTTCGGTAGGGTTCCGGTGTTCGGTGCGAGTTTGGTCTTTTCGGTACCAGGACTGTGCATGTACGGTGTACTTACTGTATACCCCCGGTTTTTGTGCGTTTTCACTGTAATTCGTGAACGAACAAAAATATTTACCACCGTACAAAAATTATTTTCAACCGTTCCTCATACGTTTGTGTTATACGTATGTATTAGCGGCTTAAGATATTTTGAAAAAATTGTAATACAATATTACATAAGAAAAAAACTCAATTAAAACCAATCAGTCAATACCGTAAAAGGATTGGTTGCAATAAGGCCGTTTTCCGGCCCACCTTGAATTTTGATATAAAATGTTCCAATGTAATTTACAATATGTGTATATTAAAATTGTACAATAAAATATTAAAGCCGTTGTTACTTTCGCTCCCTCAGAAACTCTATCGCCGTCATCACGACATCATAGATAGATATGAAATATCGGTGTCACAAATGAAAACAGAATTTTCAGATAAATTCACATCTTACTGGATTTGACATTATTTGACTTTACCCTGGATTGACCCACTGACAGTGTGACGGGTGCTGTGCACAGACGGGACATGCTTACCCTTCCGGGGCACCTGATGTCACTCTTGTTTATTGAGAGTTCACACTGTTAGTGCTTTAGTTTTTTGAATTGTATATGTAACGTTCGTGTGTTTTGTGGGCATGTGGTGTCTTTAGTCTTCCGTCTTTTGGTGTTCTTGCTTTTGCCTTGTCTCTGGACTTTGATTTGTGTAATCTTGTGCTTTGTTCCTTCGGTATTCTACTGCCGTTGTTTTGGATTGACCAACTGAAAGTATGGCGGGTGCTGTATACAGAGCAGTTCATACTTACCCTTCCCAAGCGCCTGATATCACTCTGCCTTTTGAGAGTTCACAGTATTAATGCTTTAGCTTTGAGTGTTGAATTTGTAATGATTGTGTTTTGCGGGTGTTTAGGGTTTTTGGTCTTCCTATTTCTGGTGTTCTTGCTGTTGCCTTGTCTCTTGACTTTCATTTATGTAATCGTGTGCTTTATTCCCCTGGTATTCTACTGCCGTTTTCATAATTTCCAAATTAAACTTATCAAGTTCAACTGAGGAACGGTGGTTCAATATGTCTTTTAATATATTTTTGTTATTCTGGACATGGTTTTCTATTCAAAAACTACTGCTAACTGAGTCAGGTCTTGAAAATCGTATGCCAAGTATGCGTAGCAAAGTGTGTATGCATCTCTCCCTCAAACTGTGAGTCTTTTTGTGTATTTATTTTTTAGCCATTCACCACAAATAGGGGGAGGGTTTGGATCCAAGAAAACGAATTTAATACCACCGCAACTTTTGCGCCTGTCCCAAGTCAGGAATGTTATTCATGGCTTGTCCTTGTCTTCTTATAAAATTGTAGTTTCTTGATATTTGGGTTATTGGTTGTGGTTTGCTTTCATTGATTTATCCACTTTTTTTACCCTTTTGGGGCCATTTAGGGTTTGTTATATGGTGTGAGGTTCCTCACTGTGTTGTACGGTGACCCCTTGATGCTTTGTTTTGGGTCATTTTTACCTGGATATGGGGTGTTGTCTCCTTGACATTTACCCCATTTCCTTTCTTTTTCAAATTAATTAAATATTAATAAATCAGGTAATTTTGTCCAATTTGGCTTAAAACAAATTAATATTAACAATTCATTTATAAATATTTATAATTCTTTTTATAATATTTGTAATTCAATTGTTAATATTTATAATTCATTTATTAATATTTATAATTCATTTATTAATATTTATAATTCATTTATTTTTATTTATAATTCAATTGTAAATATTTATATTTACAAAGAGGTGTATTATAAATATTATTACACTTAGGTATCTATTATATAGATATATATATATAGAAACTAGGGTAAAATAAAATAGATTCTAGTTAGTGGTGTTCAATCGGATGAAAACACCAACCGATTATCTATCGTAATCGGTTAGGCTTAACCGACCGATTATCGGTCATAATCGGTTATCCTGCAATTCCTCCTTTAATTTTGCTTTAGGACTTTTGAATATGTGTCTATAGTAT
>MJUU01067632.1:0-19296 GCA_002080025.1 Modiolus philippinarum
GCGCCGACATATGGAGTTTACATCTCCCAGCTCATTCGCTATTCAAGATCCTGTGTTCGATACAGTGACTTCCTTAATATGGCCCGGTTGCTCACAAATAGGCTACTTCAACAAGGGTATGTTACTCAAAACTTGAAGTCATCCCTCCAGAAGTTTTACGGTCGACATCACCATCTTGTGGACCGCTATGGGATATCTTTTTCCCAGATGACAACAGATCTTTCCCTCTAAAGCTTAATTGTTGTTTCCACTACCGGTATTGACCTAACTACCGGATTTGGCATGTTTAACACGGCGGGTGTCTTATAAGAAGCAGGAGATGCTGACTCTACCGGTGCACCTGATCTCACCCATGGTTTTTATTGGGTCCGTGTTGTTCATCTTTGTGTGTGTATGTCTTCATTTTTCTTTTGTGTGCCGTACCCATGTTGTGTCTCTGTTTTTTTTTTTCTTTTTTTTCTGATGTTGCTATTGTCCTTGGATTGTTCGTTTTGGATTGACGGTTCGGTTCTCACTTACCTTGTTAATAAATTTAATATATTTTAAAGTAAATTAACACTCGTTAGATATTTATATAGCCGAATCAGTTTTAATTTTACATTTATTCTCTGCAATATATCAAATATAATATGTGTGTCGTTTAGTAATCTTACATGATACGTTTTGGTGTTCGAAGAGAAAGAGCCCACAATATTTTCATATTTGGGAAGTTCATTATATAAACAACATAGGCGAAATTTAATACATATTTTTCTCGTCTGAAATCAACCCGAAAGATGATGTAAAAGTCACACTTCCATGCATTTACATGTATTACAATAACTAGATAAAAGTTGCATACAAGTTTCATCATAGAAGCAATTTATATTTCTAGAAAATCACTCAAAAGTATTGCTTTGCTATGTTGCTCACACAAAGGCTTCTTAAACATGAAACCCAAAACATGAAGTCATCCCTCCACAAGTTTTACGATTGACATCACCATCTTGTAATTGGATATTGGATATCTGTTTCACAGATGACAACATATCTTTACCTTTAAAGCTAAAATTTTGTTTCCTCTACCAGATTTAACTTAATTACCGTTCAACACAGCGGGTGTCCTATAAGGAGCAAGAGATGCTTACTCTACCGGTGCACCTGATCTCACCCATGTTTTTTTTTATTGATGTCGTGGTGTTCATCATTTTGTGTGTGTGTCTTCATTTTTCTTTTCTGTGCCGCACTCTTGTTGTGTCTCTGTTTCTTTGTTTCAGATGTTGCTATTGTCCTTGGATTATTCGTTTTGGATTGACGGTTCGGTTCTCACTTACTGTATTATAAATCAAGGACTCTAAACATATCATGAAGACATTCTCTAGTATTGGAAGACCATAAACCCAAAAATGTTCAAAAACTAACCGTGAACAAAAGATCAAGTGATATTAAAATACAGCATCTCTACATAAACAGGGTCTTAAGGCCATTTACATAAAACAGAATTCATTCACGAATTGAATGTTGTCTTCCCTCCAATATTTCAAGCTATATTAAGTGACAACCAAACTGTCATTCCAAAAAAAAAAGAAGAATAATCCAAAGATATCTAAACATCAAGAAACAACGACATCATCTCAATAAAGAAAAATGGAGACACATATGCGGATAGGCACCACGGACTAAACGGAAAATCGTTTGTGAAATCAGGTACACCAGTAGAGTCAGCATCTCCTGTTTCTTATCTGATACCAATGAGTTGAACATGTCTTTCTCTAATTTCTATCAAGTTTTCACATTTCCTGAACGGTGTGGAAACATTTGTTCTCCTCTCTAGAGAGGAGAACAAGTTTCGTGAAATTTCCCGCCAAATTTATTCGGAACACAATCCTCGGTGTTTTTCATCCATCCATTAGAGAAACAGTTTCCAAAACTTAAACACGTTAATTATGAAATGTCTCACATCTCGTTAAATAAATTTTGAAATGTTTAAGAGCTCGGCAAGCCTCGCTTTCAAACATTTTCAAAATTTATTTAACTCGATGTGAGAAATTTCATAATCAACTAGTTCTCGTTATGGAAACTATATTTCCCGATATTGAAGTCAAATGCAGTAGAGGAAAATCACAAGCTGTAATGGAGATATATTTGCAGTCGTCTTTGAAACAGATATTCCATCACTCCTGCAGTGATGACTTTAAAAATGCAAAAATACCAAAGTTGCATCGTGAACAGTAAAATTTTGTTATGCTGTACACGTGTTTCAAGGAGTAACCTCTCATCAGCAGCATTAGAATCAAATAATATGGAAAGTAAAAACCAAAAATATGTTCAGACTAGAAGTACTCAATACCAAAAATACCGAAATAGGAAGCCAAATCCTGTACTAAGGACATCTACCGAGTGCCATACACGGAATGAAGACGTAGTATTTTTAAGGGGTTAGAATTTTGAGAAAAACAGTAAATTTATATAAAACGCAAGGTAAATTTTCGTGTCAGACAAGTCTGACTATTGGACTGGTGAATACAATCGGGGACCTCTGGTCCACCAGCATCGGTCCAATGGTTTAAAAATACAAAAATACCAAAGTTGCATCATGAACAGTAAAATTTTCTTATGCTGTGCACGTGTTTCAAGGAGTAACCTCTCATCAGCAGCATTAGAATCAAATAATATGGAAAGTAAAAACCAAACATATGTTCAGAATAGAAGTTCTAAATACCAAAAATACCGAAATAGGAAGCCAAATCCAGTACTTTGGACATCTACCGAGTGCCATACACGGAATGAAGCCGTAGTATTTTTAAGGGGTTAGAATTTTGATAAAAACAGTAAATTTATATAAAACGCAAGGTAAATTTTTGTGTCTGACAAGTCTGACTATTGGACTGGTGAATACCCTCGAGGACCTCTGGTCCACCAGCAGTGGCATCGGTCCAATGGTTTAAAAATGCAAAAATACAAAAGTTGCATCATGAACAGTAAAATTTTCTTATGCTGTACACGTATTTCAAGGAGTAACCTCTCATCAGCAGCATTAGAATCAAATAATATGGAAAGTAAAAACCAAAAATATGTTCAGAATAGAAGTACTCAATACCAAAAAAAAAACGGAAATAGGAAGCCAAATCCACTACTAAGGACATCTACCGAGTGCCATACACGGAATGAAGCCGTAGCATTTTTAAGGGGTTAGAATTTTAGTATTTTTAACATTTTAAGTTATGGGTAAAATACTAAAGTTGACAATTATTGTCAAACGAAAAATCAATAGGGGTATTGAAAGAGCTACGGGGTGGTAAATTCTTACTGCCACTTGACATTCCATCCGTAAGTAATTAAGCCCTCACAACCACGGACTTCCAGTTTTGGAGGGGATATACCTCACAGCCTTGAATACTTGGTCATAATTCTATATCTATATTTATATCGAGATCCGTCGGGGTCAATTCCTCTTTTGAGAAAATCTAAAGAGCACTTCAAAACTACCAGAAAAACTGCAAACAGCAATGATCCTGACTAGATGCAGGCTTTTCAAAAGAAAACTAAATGGTTGTTAACTGCTTTTACAGAGCGCGATATCTCCCAGTCCTGTGCAGTAGTGCTCGGTAGCAATGGCGGACGAAGTGGAGTGGGATTTACAAAAATCGAATTCGATAAACATCAAACAATCTATTTATTTCCTGAGTCACACAATCAATAGCTTGCGTATTTCAATTAAATTATATCACTGAGTGGAGTTTCCAACATTAATTTTTTTATTGTTACTGGAGCATCAACAAAGGCACATACAAAGTATTTAAAAGAATAGCACATTATCTGAGATAACGGTCATTGAATTATATCGACTCGTGCTAATAATATTATATTCTAAATAACTACTTGTCATTTCCCATTTCATCTTCAAACGCGTTAAACACAAATCTTGTTTAATGCGTTCCCAGTGTCTTTTCTAAGCGGCCATGGGATTGTAAAATGGTAATCTTCAAGAATACTCCTCCGGAATTAGTTATGAATTGATTCAACTCGGCAAGTCATGGGATGCATTAATTTTTACTACTTTATTAGTTGAATGTTAGTTTTTTAGGGCGACGGATAAAACGATTGTAAGACAACTTTGCTAGTTAATTTAGTTTTTGTTGATAATTCCGTACCCATGGTATTAAAAGACATGGATATATCATTATTCGACATCTACCAATGAACAAACAGGTGACCGTCATGTATCTTACTGTGTGGTATAAGCAAAGCTTATTGCTGGAGACCTCTCATACTGACTTCAACAATATATTATTTCAGTTCTTGGCTAAAACGTGTATTGATAGACAATTTGTGTTATGTGAATTTATTTCCAATTATTGCATCTCACCTTT
Organism: Modiolus philippinarum; assembly: GCA_002080025.1. Lineage (NCBI taxonomy): Eukaryota > Metazoa > Mollusca > Bivalvia > Mytilida > Modiolidae > Modiolus > Modiolus philippinarum. The sequence goes on from MJUU01067632.1 coordinate 4,353, forward strand.
AATTTCTATGGAAAACGACAATGCGTAAATAATGTTGAGCATTTCTATTTTCAGTATGTTAACATTCTTGTTGTTTGTGTTTTCATTTGTAAGTACCAAATTCAACATCGGTTCATCAGTCACCTATGATATCCAAGTAGCGAAGTTACTTTGAATTTAGTCTCGACAACTTATGTCTCTTCAATGAAAATAAAATCTAAACCTTTGGAAGACGATAAACTCAAACGGTATTTAAAAACTGATAGAGAAGAAATAACTAATATGATCTAAACGTAAAGCCAAAATCAACTAAGGACCGAGCTTTGCACGAGAGGGATACTCCTTAGTTTTTTATTTAAGATATTGCCAGTCTACAAATAGAATTGCCTTTCGTGTCAGCATCATTTGAAACATCATTTGTTCCTTCGGTATTCTACTGCCGTTGTTTGAGTTCGAGAAATATATTGCTTCACGTTCTGAATATTTTTGATTAAACGGATAATAGGTTTCAGCTTTCAGAAATATTCGATATTCTTCGGAGTTGTCCACGTATGACCTCTATTTATTTCAGATATAGTGTACCTATTCTTGAGAAAATACTCATTTACAGTTTCATGCTTTACAAATTTTGCATTTTATTTTTCGTCATTAATCTATTAATTCTATTTAAAGTGCCGATGTCTAACTAGTTTATGATACCTAGACGTGATAAGTGCCATATGGTTGTTTATATGTTGTGTCTTCTGTTTTTTTTTTTTTTTTTTTTAATTTGTCGGGCAACTTATGACAATATTTGTTAACATGAATGTAACCTTGTTCGAATCCAACATTTAATTCCACACAATCGGTACCAGGACCGTCGTCAACTTAAATATTAGGTATAAACAAAGCTCATTGTTGAAGGATTCGGGATTACCTTAAGTAAAGGCAACAATAAAAGCTTAGTTAAAAGCTTAGTTTCACCCTGTATTTATTGGGACTTCGTCTCATATGCATTAAAACTCCATTCCCTCACATGGTTTTTAAGAAGAAAGTATGTGGTATGATAATTAAACCTAAAAAAACTCTGAAATTGTGATTTTGTTCTCGAGTTTAGAAAAAGATGAAAACCTACACTTAAATTTGAATGGGGAAAACAAGGGCTGATCGACAATCATAGGAGTTTCTTTTTCTAGTGATGCCAAATAGGATTCTCATCCTGAAATTCTCATAACTTCATTTGGTTTCACTATTGGGAAAAATCGCATATTGTGGTTATACAACCTTTGTTTGTACATGTAACAAAGGGGATAAGAAGAAACATCTTCAATGGCTGAAAGTCACATGCCGCAATCTGCCAGGGAACTAAACAGAAAAACACAAACAAGACAAAGGAAAAACATAAACTCGGGACAGCCGGATTTAGTAAGTAAGCCGTAAGCGTGGGGCGCTATTGTGGAAGTGTTTTTCTAGCAATTGGAACTAAAGAATATTACACATAATTGGTAAAACCAGGGATGATTAGTGCTTTTATTGTGTTTTTCTTAATCCTTAAATCACCATGAAGCCTTCAATTTTGGAAAGTCTGTGACTTGATTATGCGAGAATTGTTACTAGACTTACTATAAATATGACGTGACTTTCAAACAGCAAATTAGAAATGTCATTTTTCTTCCTCGATTTTATGGAAGTGATTTATGTAAGAACCGAACCGTCAGTCCAAAAATGAATAATCCAAGGACAATGACATCGTCAGAAAACCAAAGAAACAAAGACACAACATGAACACGGCAGAAAAAAGAAAATGAAGACACACATATATACAAAAATGAACAACACCATGGGAAAGATCAGATGCACCGATGGAGTAAGCATCTCCTGTTTCTTATAAGACACCCAATGTGTTGAACATGTCAACTCCGGTATAAAGATCAAATCCGGTAGAGTAAAAACAAACTTTAGAGGCAAAAGGAAAGATATGTTCCCATCTGGGCATCAGATATCCCATAGCAGTCCACAAGATCGTGATGTCGACCGTAAAACTTCTGTAGTGATGACCTCTAAGTTATTGGCAACACAACCTTGCTTAAGTTGCCTATTTGTAAGCAACCGAGCTCCACCTAGTTAGTCACTGTATCAACCACAGGCCCTTGAGTAGCGAATGGGTTTGCTAACTCCATATGCCGGTGCTTTTGGAATGTTGCTTCAAAGATATTTGAAATTGACTATTTGAAAAGTGAAGTTATCGCGTTTTTCATATAGCCTAGTTTGTAGTGTACCTCTGTTGTCAATTTCAAGATGTGGAAGTATCAGTAGTATCCTTAATTTCGAGCTCTTTTGGATAGATAAGATGAAGAAAATCACCTAAGCAAGGGTTGTTTAGTGATAAAATATCATCTATATAACGGAAGCTGAAATTAAAGGACTGGGCTAGTTTTTTATCTTTAATTTGAAGAAGCCCTTCGATGAATTCACCTTCATATGAGTGGAGAAACAGATCGGCTAAAAGAGTTGCACAGTTTGTGCCCATTGGATAGTCTGTTCAAAAACAAGTCCTCCAAACTGGACAATTTTATTGTCGATCAGAAACTCTAACATTTTAATCACGTCTTCCTCTGTATATTTTTCTGTGATTTTGAGTCGTATTTCACAAAGTATGCTTGTTTTCTGCCTACAACAATGTACTTATGGAAATGATGTTAACAAATGTCAGAAACTAATAAATAAATCCAGAAAAACTTGGGCGTCACTTACATTCTTTACGTAATAGTGCATATCGACGGGATGTTCTGTACAAATCCCTTAAATCCGCATATGCAGAAGTTAAATTCACAGTAACTTCGGTATTTATTATTTGTTACCACTGGGTCGATGCCACTGCTGGTGGACTGTTAGTCCCGAGGGTATTCACCAGCCCAGTAGTCAGTACTTCGGTGCTGACCCGAAAGCCGATTCTATTTGAAACCTCTAAAAAAATTGTAAATTTTGTTCAAAACTAAGAAGTATCTCCCTCAAAGCTCTGTCCTTAGCTGATTTTGGCTTTATATTTAGATCATATTGGTTATTTGTTCTCTATCAGTTTTTACATATCTTTAAGTTTATGCTCTTCCAAACGGTTAGATTTTATCTGCACTGAAAAGACATAAGTTGTCGAAATGCGCATATGCAGAAGTTAAATTCACAGTAACTTCGGTATTTAGTTATTTGCAATCAAAGGACCTGAAAATTTTACAAATACTGGCCTCTCACTGATACTGCCGATGTGTACTGAAATACAGGTCGGCTCTTTCCCAAACCCTTCGGGAAATTTGAATTTTTTTATTTTAGTTCCGTAGTGCGACAGTATTTTACTAGCAGACTAGGTTCCTTTATCTAGCCTGCAGTTTAGCGGCGAGCTCTCTTTCATCTATTTTCTTAAGTAAGTGAGAACCGAACCGTCAATCCAAAACGAATAATCCAAGGATAATGGAAAATCGGAAACAACAAAGAAACAGAGACATAATATGAGTACGGCACATAAAAAATGAAGACACACACACATAAAGATGAACAACCCAATAAAAAAACAAGGGTGAGATCAGGTGCACTTGTAGAGTGAGCATCTTCTGCTTCTTAATAACACCCGCCGTGTTGAAAATGTCAAATCCGATAAAGTCAAATCCAGTAGAGGAAACAAGAATCAAGCTTTTAAGGGAAAGATCTGTTGTCATCTGGGAAACAGATATCCCATAGTGGTCCACAAGTAGGAGGTGTCCACCGTAAAACTTCTGGAAGGAACTTCAAGTTTTGGGTAACATACTCTTGGTTAAGTAGCCTAAATCACGTTTCGTCAGATTGTTTTTCAAGATAGTGGTCATAGAGTTAGAAGTCTACCTGTATTGGGTTTTATTCGTGTGTTAATTATACTATAGTGAAACATGAGAGAGGAGAGGGATGTTTGGGTAGCCATAAAACGATTTAAGCCTACCACTGGCTTTTGTTAGTGCTGGTACAAAGTCCGGCCATCCCGAATTTCTATAGTTATTTATGTTTTCCCTTGTTTGTAATTACATCTGCAAAAGGGAGACGAAAGGCCTTGCTTGCCTAAAACAGTTCGATTGCTTAAAGTAGTTTCTATTTTCATTTAGGTTGTCGTTAATTTTTCAACATTTTATCTGTATCTTTTACCAAAAACATGAAAAAAAAAGTTCAAAGAAAATTTATTGTTTCACGCCCTTGTTATTTATTTAGTCTTTGTGTGTATTGTCTGTTTTCTACTTAGTTGACTTTAAGTCTGTATGAGTCTAGGATGGTGTTTATTTCGCTGAACTTGATTACTCTTTATTTAGGGGCCGATTCCGACCTACCGTTGGGTGTGGGGTTCCCTCACCGTTCATGAAGATCTTATGGTGGTTTTGAGTTGTTATTTCTCCCCTTTGGGTCGTTGCCCGTTTAACACATTCCCAACTTCCCTCCTTTTTTTCTACATAAGGCTCAGATTATGAATCTTCATTGCATGCATAGGTTTTAAACTATAATATGCACTTCATGACATATACGTCTCACCACGAAAAAATATTTATTCTGCACGTGCAGTACTGGTTTTAAATTTTGCTGACGTAGAAGTTCTTGTTTTGACACGGATAGTCAGTAGAATTGCAGATATATGCTCCATTGTTAAGGAGTGTAACCGAGGTTTTCTTTTGTTCCCAAAAATGTTAAAGTATTTTGCAAAATGCAATTATGCTGGTTCGTTAGCATTTCACTTTGCTAAAAATTACAAAATTTACTTGAAAAATAACTTTTTATTTCCAAAGTTCGTATCAAATGCAAATTTTGGTTACATCAAAAGTTAGTGCCTTTTTCCTTGTATTGTATAAAATTTCAAAAAATATCAAAAGGTTGTATTCCGCGTTTCGATACCTTGTTAAATACAATATGATGGAAGTTTTGTTTTTATGCGAAAAATTTTGTCGACAATAATGGACGAGCCCACTTGTAGACGATTTTCAAGAAATCGGAGAAATTGACAATAAATCAGTCAAAGAATTTGTAACTTTTTTACATGTATATTTCTTTGTTTACATTGTTGGGCTGATTGACGAAGAAGGGTTGGCCTTAAATCTTTTTTGTCAATAATGTTTCGTATTCGGACAGTCGAAAATTTGAAAATAGTTGCCTCACGAGATCAATGACAACTCATACAAATTACCGTTAATACCTAAATAATTCAATTTGTATTAGAATTGTTGGATGACAAGTACATATAAGTGGTTGCGTTTGTAAATACTCCCATGTGAACCTTCCGTCCTTCTTAATAAGTCTAAAAATAACTGACCTACATTTCCATAAAAATATTTGCTACAACTTTGATGTATCAAAATAGGGAAATGTGTCACATCAAATATCCTTTATTCAAATATACAGTCAGAGAGTAGATGGAATTTAGCCAACAGAAATAGACTAATTCCAATTTAATAAGGCTAATAGTCATCATTTGAAGGCAAATATTTTTACTGTTGACATAACACATTTAGATAAGGTCACGAAGTCAAAGATGAAAAATAGACTTAAACAAGCTGAAAACATTCTCAATCCTTCACCGAAGCAGAAACGTAAGAAATAAAGAAATCCAAAAGTCTGATAATATCAAAGCAACGAGTTAAACAAACAAATGAAAAACAAACAATTTTTGTCTTGTCCACGGTCACCAATCGATCAAATTCAGAGCCGAATTAAATTGAAATTTCTGACATTGAAATTAAAAGACTGATATCATATCTGTTGCTGATTTCTGTCAACAGGTGTGGTTCAGGGAATAAGAGAAATTGCAATATGCAGAAACTGAATTTACAGATGCTTTGGCATGTTGTTTTTCATATATTGATAGCGTAATATATTGAACATTCTTAAAACAAAAAGTAAAAAAAAAGAGAAATTTGGTCAAAACTTTTGATTTTTCTGCTCTTTATACTATAGACTATAGAAAAAAAGAAGGGAAACGGGGAATGTGTCAAGGAGACAACGATCCAAAGAGGAGTACACTTTAATAACAACTCAAAGCCACCATAAGATCTAAAATAAACGGTGAGGAAACCCCACATCCAACGGCAGGTCGGAGTCGGCCTCTAAATAAAGAGTAATCAAGTTCAGCGAAATAAACATCATCCTAGACTCCTCTAGACATAAAGTAAACCATGGAGGTATAATATTGACAGGTTTTATCAGTTTGTTAGTTACTCTTATGTAAACCATTACCGTAAAAATAAGGGATTGAAATACCAGCCTTGATTAGATGTTTACAGGTTGCATTGTTTTTATGAACTAAGTCTTTATATCGGTGGTAAATAGGGAATAATACATGGCAAAATCCATATCACATGGCATATCATCCCGAGTTACCAATATCAGCCCGATGGGTTGATACGGCATGTGATACGGATTTTGCCATGTATTGTACAGTTTATCATATGTTTAAACAGAGTACTACTTTTAATCCCAAAAATACTGTCAAACATTGAAATTGGTAGAAGAAAATGCATATATTTTGAAGAAGAAAATTTCAAAATATGCGGAAAGTACTGGAGGAGGTTGGAATAAAATACAACATGTAAAGGGACAAGTTTTGCTAGTTTTTAAAACTAATCCTCACAAAAACAAAAAAAAATCTCCCTAAAAAAATTTTTGTTACCCACCAAAAAATATTCAAAACGTCTGTATTTATTACTAAACATATGATAAAATTTAGTAAAGGTTTTAACTAGTTTAAGATAACGAAGACCCTGATGTAATAGTTTTTCAGTTATGAAAAGATTCCGTTCATTAATATCGCAAACGTTATTACATACTCGAGCAAATCGAATTATGTAAACACCATATGATGGCGGTAATGGAACATCGCCATCCAGAACTGGATAATTAACTATGGGAAAAGAAATATCGTCCATTTATTATAAATTTTAGTATCTAATTTGCCATTCGTTATATCAAAATTGATGTCTAAGAACAGATTATTAGAATTGGCTATATTCAAAGTAAGTTCTTTAGGGTAGATATCCTTATAATACGTATTGAAGTCGTCATTATCTAAATTAATAATATCATCCAAATATCGGAAGGTTTTGTTACTTTTCACCGACGGTAGACGGGTGCTGTTAACAGAGCAGGACATGCTTACCCTTCCGGAGCACCTGATGTCACTCTCAGTTTCACTGGAGTTAACACTGTTAGTGCCTTTGTTTTGAAGCTTGTGATTTCTATTTCTGTGCTTTGTATTTGTATAACGTCATTGTTTTCTGTGTCTAACGTCATTGTTTACTGTGTTCTCGTTTTGGAGATGTCTTTGGACTTAGATTTTTGTAAATTTCACTCCTTTGTTCCTTCGGTATTCTACTGCCGTTGTTTTACACTCTAAAAATGATTGATACCACTTTCATATACTTTATTATAGAAATTTATAACCAGGTTTTTAATAGCAGTCAAAGTATTAGTGAGTATAATTGAAACTTTAGTTGTTTAGTTGGAACTGTTTTACTATCAGGTTTAGCCTGTAAAGGTGTAGCTGTTAGAAGATGTATGTTTGTAATTTCGTTTTCCATTAATTGGGTTAATTAAAAAGTTTGTGAACTGGTAATTTCTTCTTGGAGTACTTCTATATTATGTTTACGACTAACTATAATGAGGTTATTAGCAGCCTTATCGGCTGGGACAAAAACCAATTTCTTGCCAAATTCTTTAAGTTTCTTTTAGATGCGAGAAACGGTGGGTTTATTTTTGTTGTCATGGCGGAAATGTTGATTTTTGTAAACGTGATCACGTTTAACCCAATTTTTACAATAAGTATTAAGCGAGTCGTGGATGGTATTACACAATAAATTGAAAACCGTGATTTCGGATTTGATACATCAATGTTTCTGTACAAAAAAAAAAAACAAAAAAACAAAAAAAAAAACAAAAAAAAAAACGGAGAACGCAGATACACTTACTTAGTAGTAGGGAAAGACAAAACATATTTTGTAAAGAACCGCACTGAAGGCGAACCAGAAGTATACGGAGAGTAACATAATCAAAATGTTGGATTATTTAATAGATAATATTTTTGTCGAATACGGAGGTCGCGTTTTTCAACAGACAATCGGAATTTTACAAGTGCTAACACAGAGAAAACAAAAACATTTAGCCAAGTCCTTTAATATCAGCTTCCGCTACATAGATCATGTACTTTCTCTTAATAACCCAAATTTCAAGGAATATTTTCACGAGATCTATCCCAATGAGCTGGAAATTAAAGAGACTACTGATAAACCTATTTCAGCTTCGTACTTAGATCTTTTGATATACATTGACGAGGATGGACGTTTGAAATCTAAGCTATATGACAAATGTGATGATTTGAACTTCCCGATTTTGAACTTTCCCTTTCTAAGCAGCAATTTACATACCTCTCCAGCCTATGGAGTGTACATTTCACAGTTGATTCGTTACTGTCGAGCATGTAGTTAATACAGTGATTTTTTTATAATAGAGCAAACACACTTTCCCAAAAGTTGCTCAGTCAGGGCTTTGTTCAGCTTTTGTTTCTTTAATCCCTTCAGAAATTCTACGGCCGTCACCATGACATTGACAGATATGACGTGTCTGTGTCCCAAATGAAAACGGACATTTTCAGCTTGATTTCACGTCTTCAAGGATATGACATAACCGGTTTTGACTCAATCTTTGATTGACTCTCTGACAGTGTGACGGGTGTCGCTACAATGTAGCGGAGCAGGACATGCTTACCCATCCGGAGCACCTGATGTCACTCCAGTTTTTTATGGGAGTTCACTCTTTCAGTACTTTAGTTTTTCGTGTTGTCTTTTTTTTTCATAATGTAAAAATTTAGTTTTGTCTTCGTCAGTGATGTTTGTGCTGCCGATACGTCCTTGTGATTGTTTCAATACTATAGAGATTTACATAAAAACTTTTCAATATTTCACCTTGGTACTGTTTGAGGGTTAGAAAAGTAACAAGTACCATGGATTTCATTGTTTTTTTTTTTTTGTTTTTTGTTTTTTTTTTTTTGTCTAAGGGTTAGAAAATGAAATTAACCAATCCGCTACCACACAGATCTTTCAAAACACTATATATGCCTCACTGATAGTGTGACGGGACACCCTAGTCCCTGCTAGTGGAGCAGGACATGCTTAGCCTTCCGGAGCACCTGATGTCACTCCCGGTTTTCATTGGAGTACACACTATGAGTGCCTTAGTTCTTAATGTCGTCTTTTTATTTCCGTGCATTGTACCTGTCTCACGCCCTTGTTTTTCTCTGTTGCCGTTTTTGACATGTCTTTGGACTTCGATTTTTGTGGTTTTTGCTTCCCTTGTTCCTTCGGTATTCCGCTGCCGTTGTTTCTGTTTCATGCGAAGTTTTTTAAATGATTTGTCCTAATTGTAAAATACTTGTACCCTTCGTAAATGAAAAAATATATCAACGCAAAAAGCATGAATGCAACATGGCAGAATACCAATGAAATACCGTAGAAAACGTTTGCTCATAGAATGTGTAATGTTTGTGTTGGAACGCTTGGGAGATAAAAGTCAAAAGGGTATTGTACAGTTAACCGTGTTTTTGATTATATAGGAATAAATAAATTCGCAAATTGGCCTATTTAATGGTCAAACCACAGTTGAAAGTGACCATACCTCCCACTTTTATATGACATTTGAACAATGTTCATTATATCAATATATTTGATAAAAGCTGTAAATTTTGTTACTAGCTTCTCTTGAAAATGTAATGACAAAATTTTGTTTATTTTTTTGTGTGTTTTAGCTATTAAATAAATTGGGCGATCTTTTTACAATCAATATATAGATAATGGATAGTAAGAATATTTAACATACAAAAGAATACATTCACTTTTTCTGTTTTGCTAAAACAACTTTGGGAGTATTCTGGTACTTTAGACAAGATTATTATTTTGGAATGTCATAGCATGTAAAGGCATCAACGTATAGAAAGTATTCCCGAGAATATCATTCAAATATAATCATTATATTAGTATTATTAGACGATTGGTAATAATTTGGCTACTTTAAATCAGACTAACACATAGCGCACAGAACGCTTTTTATTGCAAAGCTGAAAGTAAAACAGTCGTAACTTTTACTTCTTATAATTTTTTTATATCCGATCGACTTCCCTGAATTCTTAAGAATCAACACCAATTTCAGGATATTGCAATCTGTCTTATTTCAAAGCTAAAAAGGATTCAAGAAGATGAAGATGCAGAGCAAAAATAAAAGTGTTGTTCAATTGTTTGATGTTACCAAGTATTTGTTTAGACCGACTCATTTGCATTAACTCCATATTATATCATTGATTACTAAGGTTTGTTTGATATTATTTTCTTCCCTTCATTTAACATATGAAAAAAAAGAAATGGGGTAAATGTCAAGGAGACAACATCCCATATCCAGATTAAAACAACCCAAACATGCACGAGGCAAAGTCATATAATCAAATGAAAATTATCAAATATCAAAATACCGAAGTTTTTTTGTAATTTAATTTCTGCATATGCATTTGCGCATTTAATAATCTTGAAAACATTAGAAATTACATGTAAATTATTTACAGAAAGTTGAAAAATGTCGATGCCTTATAGAAAACTACAGACAAGTTCGGAAATTATAGCTGAGATACATCCGTTAGGATCGACTTCATACTGGCTGTAGTTTACTGTAATCAATTTCATCCTTATATCAAAGTTATACACGATGTTATTTTATTGTAACGCTTAAAAAATAACAAAATACTGATTTTTCACTGAAAATCTAATTTTTGTTCGGAAATATTTTCTCGAGACCTTTATCAGTAATACCAACCTGAAAAGCTTCCAGAAGTATTATTTTAGAATAATTATACTTCAAGATTTAAACATTATTTGTTATGCCGTTTAACGCAAGTTTCAATTTTTTCCCATAATTGTAAATGCATTGGTTGTACATATATTTATATCTAGAACTCAGTTAAGCAAAAACAGCATATCATATTTAATATTATTACCTTATTCATATATTTTATACGTTCTTTTAAGTATAAAGTGTTTTCGTCTATAATTTGGTATTTGGTATATCCCTGCATGTCTATTGACCGATGGAGTCTATTGACCGAGGCGGTCTATTGACCGATGGAGTCTATTGACCGGTGCGGTCTATTGACCGATGGAGTCTATTGACCGATGACATCTATTGACCGATGGAGTCTATTGACCGATTGAGTCTTTTGACCGATGAAGTCTATTGACCGATTACGTCTATTGACAGATGACGTCTATTGCCCTGTGATGTCTAGTGTCTTACATTTGAACTTTCTAAGGGAATCTGCAACCCAGTCACTAATACATGTATGACAAAAACAAAAATAACATTCACAATAAAAAAAACACAATGGCACCAAAATGGACGATATATATATTAATACTGTTGGACAAATGCATTTCCATTACCTTTGATAAGTCATTTATGTGTTACATTAAATCTTGCTACTTCTTCTTGATAAGTTGATAGCCAGAAAGTTGTTTTGAGATAGTTTTCAAGACCTATTATTTCCATTTCATACATTTGTTTTATTTTGAAGCAAATCAATATCAGGTAATAAAACAGTTATTTAATGGGTATGCAAGGCAAAAGACCATAACATTTGTCCCTTGGTACTGGGAACCACACAAGTGTGTTGTTGCCCTCGGTCGTTGGCCTCGGACAATAGAACACTTTGTTGGTTCCCAGTATCTCGGGACAAATATTATGGTCCGTTGCCTGCATACCCATTAAATAACTGCATAATAATATATTTTTTTGATTTTACAAAATTCATTACATAAATATGACTTGAAAATATCCTCATTTTTCCAGTTTGAAACGATATATTGGGAAATCCCTTTTTGCGTAACCAATGTACGATTATTTTAATATCATGTTTATGTAAGTGTACATAGTAATTCAGAATTCATTACAGGATATTAAAGAAAAAACTATCATCATCAAAAGAAATGTTAGCCTGTCTTTATTTTGAAGTTTGACCTACTTTCGATATGAGTATAGAGAGTCGGTTTTGCAACAAACTTTAAGACAATAAGTGTTTTAATCATATCAGTAACTTCCCTGGTGTACAAAGTCTGTTTTTTTCATCTGTTGTAAACTCAAGAAAAAGTGCTTTTAAAATTTGTAACATAAAAATATAATTTCTCACAAAATTGGATGTTCTAATTGATAATTATGCAATGAATGAAAATAAAAAGAAGGTGTCATCAATATATGGTAAAATGTTTTTAATTGCGATAAAAACTTCTAAATAAACCTTGTCAAATGTTAATGAACATATCATTCTGATATCAAATGAATATTAAAAGTTATAAGAATCACCATTCAGCTTTCAATAGTTATTTTAATTGTCTGAGATTCCTTGCAAAAATGTCACGTGATTTAATTAAGCCAATATGACATAGAAAAGTTTTAAGGTCATTTGACCGCCAGGAAATGGATATTTAAAGACATTCTGAAGAAAACAGAGAGAATAAAGCTGAATTAGGGAATTCCCAATGAATTGAGAATGAAGCTTCTGAACACTCAACATCAAACGACATTCCCGCTTACCTTACAAATAAGGACCATGGGAATGTCATCATCGAAAACAGATTATTGTCGAAAACTGGTTGTGGTCCGATATAACCTATGTTAATTAAGTACTTTGATCATAGCTGAAATAGCTAATGTAAAAGATGAGATAACTGGAAACATCTATAATGGCTTAAAATTACAGTCGCATGCCACAATCTGCCAGGGAACTAAATAGGAAAAACACAAGCAAGACAAAATACAAACATAAACAACGATAGGAACTCGGGACAACCGGACTTGGTACCGGCACTAGCAAAAGTTAGCGGTAGGGTTAAACCAGTTTATGGGTACACAAACCTTGCCTTTATCTGTCCCGTTTCCCTATAGTATCAATGACAATGATCTTTACTATGAATGCAATCGATTTTAAAAGGTATCGAAAAACAGCGGTTTGTTCTATTTACTAGCTGAATTAATTTCGAGTGCATTGTCCAATACAGGATTTTCGAGATAGGAACTCTCGAGTAATTGAAGGTTGAAACAGTCTCCTCAGATACCAGTAAGTAGGATAACTGTATTCCTAATCCATTGAAACAATTATAAACTACTATATAAAACGAAGCATTTCTGAAATTGAAGTGTTCTTATAATTTGCCCTACATGACTATTATTGAAATAAATTTTAATTGACGAAAAACGGTTGAACTGAAGCGCTACAAATAGATTTAATATAAATCATCCTTAGCTCAACAGTGTTAATAAGTAATTCCCTCTCAAGGTATTGATGTATTGATTTTTTTTTTGGGGGGGGGGATAATAATAGATTTTTTTCCGGAGTGAACACACTCAAAAGTCGCGTATTAATTGCTTTTCACACAATTAAAGGGTACAACTATAACCAACATTTAAATATATTGACAAATGCTGGTGAGAAAGGACCTTCTTGTATTATATTTGCAGAACCTTTACTCTACGAATGGGATTTCATGTTTTTAAAATCTCAATATCTAATACACCTAAAATTAATTTAAGGTAGATGGGTAGTCCAAAATTTTTTCCATAGATTTTCTTTATTTTCTCAGGAAAGTTTCCTTATTAAATTGGCATTAAAATAAAAAAATAAAAAAGGGGGGTCACCGTGCTTGTTTTTAAAATAGCTGATATCAAAATAATCAAATATTTCTAATGAATATATAGGGAAAAACAGGTATATTGTTGATTTCTTTAAAACTATTCCATAGATTTTTTTCTACTTTTTTCATGTGTTAGCCCTTTCAACATACTTTCAAAAAATATAAAGAAAAATAGGGGTCACCGACTTTGTTTTCCATAGAATTTATAAAATGTGAATTTTCATAGTGATATCTATGTAAAATATTTTTATCAGATTATCTCCCTTTTTCAAATATCTTGTTCCAACTTATTTAATTATCAAGTTACCATACCTCGTCTTATTAGATAAGGTCATATAAATTTAACTCCATGTAGGCCCTTTGCATATTGTATTATGAATATAATATTGATTGATTTATTGCAAATAAAAATATTTGCATATTTAAAAAACAGATAATACCACAACAACATAAATAACGAATTCAAAATGGCGGAAGACTACTGATCTACCTTAATATTCACTGAAGCTTTGCTTAAAATTTCCAGTATCCAGCCTACATACGAGCCAAATATCCCGTTTTCTAATACTCAATTAATAAGCCTAATTCAAGACCTAGAAGTTTTCTCCTTGATATCAATTATGTCATTTTAAAAACTACCTCAACGATTATTTTTGAAAAAGTAAAATATGTTCCAATAAGCAACAACAAAATAGTATTGACGAAGTAAACTTTTCTGAATTAAAAAATGCCTTCAATACCTATGTTATTGATAAAGATTTTATCTAATGTCCATTTACTTCATATGCCTTCATTGCTTATTATACATGTACCCCCACTTTAGCGAGTGGATAATAGTGATCTTCGTGTCAGTTGGTCCGTTCGTTATTCCGTCCGCCATATGGTACATACTTTGTAGCGACAACTCCTTTTAGACAACTTCGTGAAATTCAATGAAACTTTCAAAAAATGTTAAGTACATATGGCAATTGTGCACTAGGTATTTAAAGATTTTATTTATTTTTTTTTTTTGTGATTTTCTTTTATACCTGGAATCAAATGGGGGAGCGGGGTATGTTTTCGTGAGCTTTGCTCAGTTTTTCTAGTTTTATATTTGGATGTGTTTCTCCTGTGGTATGGAGTCCGTAAAAAATTTCCCCTTGCGAGAGATGTTTGATCTTTATACATTTCAGTCATGATGTACTTGTTAGAATTTCTCTTATGGATGCGCTATCATACTATTTAATTGAACATTTGTATTTTTTTTAACTATCGAAATGTTATTACAA
>MJUU01067632.1:20285-35320 GCA_002080025.1 Modiolus philippinarum
CCACCGAAAGTTTAGCACTTGTCCCAAGACAGGAATATGTTGGTCACTGACTTATCCTTGTCTACTTATCAAATTTTAGATTCTTTAATTTCGGGTTATTGGATATGGTTTGTTTCCAATGATTTATACACTTTTTTTATTTTAAGGGCCATTTAGGGCTTGTTATATAGTATGAGGTTCGTCACTGTGTTTACCACCGTACGGTGACCCCTAGATGCTTTGTTTTTGGTCGTTTTAGCCTGGAGATGGGATGTTGTTTCCTTGATATTTACCCCCATGTCCTTTTGTTTTAATATGAAGACTTTCAAATGAAAAATTGCAGTGTAGATAGATATTGTTATTTGGAACAACGACATTGGAATACCAAAGGAACATTGGATTGGCAATTACAAAAATCTTAGTCCACAGACATAGCTAAAACGAAACCACGGAACAGCAATGATATTAGATAGCTTCAAAACAGTTACTTGCATGTCTAATTTGCTGTTGTTGGTCCGTCGCAAATAAGTGTTCCACAACTGGGCAATCCTTTCCATTGATGACGCTCTATTCATATTCGACGATTAATCTCCAAATCTCCGATGTCTCGTCCATGTAGATATTCTTCCAGCTTTTTTTACCAACAATATACACTATTTTTTTTCAGAAATAAACATTACACCACTTTATAGTTGAAAGACATTAGCCGATTCAACTATTTCATCAGTTTGCGATTTTAAGCCATTGAAAGTTTGCATAAAATATCATGCATCCAGCTAACAAAAGTTCCAATTATCTCTTTTTCCGATGTACAAAAAATTAACCTCATTTACCTAAAGGTGTCTCTTTGGTAGTCGTTATGCCATTTAAGTTTCAAAACAACGATTAATTTTGAAAGGGTGAAATATGTCTAAATAAACAAGAACATAATAGTATTGAAAGAAGAAACTTTACCTATGTTTTTGATAAGGATTTTTTCTCATGTATATGTACTCCATTTTCTTTCATTGCTTATTTTAACTGGTTGTTGTCAGTGTGGAGTCCGTAAAAAGATTCCGCAAGCGATAGATGTTTGCTATATACCGGTATACATTCAGTTATGTTGTACTTGTGCTTGATAGAATTTCTCTGATGGATACTTTCTTATTTGGCGTTTTTATTTTTCGAAGTATCAAAATGTTTACCTGTTTATTGTTCGAACATTTCATGATTTTATTGCGCCACGTTTTCTAACTTTTGACTCGAACTGTACCCTGTGTTTGTTTAAATGATGTGATTGTCTTTTGATACTCGTTTTGGCGGGCAACGGGCGACAGCGATTGTAAGAACTCTTTGCCAATTAATTCTGTGTTTGTTTACAACACCGCATTCATGGATAATATAGAGCATGGATGTAGCGATGCTGGATAATAAGGGACGAATTCCGCTAGGGATCGTCTTGAACATACTATGAGGCATTCTTAAAGCTCATTGTTGAAGGCCTCATGGTGACTTCAAGATGAGGAACAATAAAAGCGTTGTTTCATTTAATTGCTTATTCTATGCATCATATGTTTTATCTCATTATTTAAATCTTCTATCGAATAGCCTATCCCTCTGTATTAATGAATCTTGAATAAGCAAAATATTGTTGACTCTTATTTAATGTTACATTTATAATCAACATGGAATTGCTTTATGTAGTATACAATTCCAAAAAAAACGGCATTGTTAGTTTAGCGACATTCACTTCGTATCTCTTGTCGCTTGTATTCATCATTCTAAATAATTTTTTTGTCTCATTAATATTGTGAATGGACCAAAAAGACACAATGTCGTGACTTTTTACACTATATGTGGAACAAGGCTATTGGTAACGACTCAAACATGAATATAAGTTTCCTATCATTTGTCAGGTCTGTTGATTCAATCTAAATATGCGATCAACTAGATCCAGTTATTTCTACTGAGGAAGAAATGACTATATAAAAACGTATAATAATGCTATTTAATGAGAAGTATTTTTATCATGTTTGGCACTTTTTTCTAGACCTTCATCAGTTGCAAAACGAATTTCATCTGAAAAATGCAATAATAAGTCATAAATAGGTATCATAGTCAACAGAAATTATGTCCTTAGCTAGCAGTCAGCAACCACCAGTCTTTGTCAGGACAGCACCCGTGTGCTGTCTTCATGTTTTATATTCTTCATTTTAAAGGTACTCGTCTTGATAATTTGTTATTTTTCTGGTTTGATTTTTACTGTAAGTCTTTTTGTGTATTTATTTTTAGTCATTCACCACACATAGGGGGAGGGTTTGGATATAAGAAAACGAGTTCAACCCCACCATAATTTTGCCCCTGTCCAAGGACAGCAATATGTTGGTCATTGACCTGTCATTGTCTTCTTAACAAATTTTAGTTTCTTTGTATTTCGGGTTATTTGATGTGGTTTGTTTCCATTGATTTATACTTTTTTTTACTTTTTGGGCTATTAAGGGCTTGTTTTATGGTGTGAGGTTCCTCACTGTGTTGACGATCGTAAGATTATCCCTAGATGCTTTGTTTTGGTTCGTTTTAGTCTGGAGATGGACACTTACCCCATATCCTTTCTTTCTTTTTCATATGAAGACTTTCAAATGAAAAATTGCAGTGTAGATAGATCTTGTTATTAGGAACAACGGCAGTGGAAAACCGAAGGATCAATGAATTGGTAATTACAGGAATTTAAGTCGAGAGAAATTACTTAAACGCTTAAACGAGATCCCAGACCAGCAATGACATAATACAGCTTCAAAACAATTACTTGCATGTCTAATGTTCTATAGTTGGTCCATCGAAAATAAATGATCCACAACTGGGCAATCTTTTCCATTGATGACGATCTATTTATGTTCGACGATTCAATCACCAAGTCTTCGATATCTCGTCCATGTAGATTCAGTCATAAACATTACAATACTTTTCAGTTGAAAGAAATTAGCCGATTCTACTACTTCTTCGGGTTCCTTTTTTAATCTCAATCTCCAATATACCTAAAATAATTTACACTAGAAAAACTGAGCAAAGCTCACAAAAAATACCACCACTCACCCCCTTCTGCCCAAAAAGAAAAAATCAAATCAAAAGTTTAAATAGAGTGTGCATAATGGCAATATGAACTGAATATTCTGTGAAAGTTTCATTGAATTGCACAAAGTGGTCTAGGAGGAGTTGTCACCACAAAATGTGTACCCTAGGGCGGACGGAATAACGAACGAACGCTAAAGTGGAGATATATAAATCCATTGAAGGTTTGCATTAAAAAATCTCGCATCCAGCTTACAAAAGTTCCAATCATCACTTATCCCGATGAACAGAAAATTAGCCTCATTTTCCTAAAGGTGTCTCTTTGATAGTCGTTATGCCATTTAAAATTTCAAAAATGATTAATTTTGAAAGAGTAAAATATATCTAAATAAACAAGAACACAAAAGTATTGAAGAGGGAAACTTTTCTGAATTAAAAAAGTTGCCTTCAATATCAATGTTTTTGATTAAGATTTTGTTTTAAGTATTTTTACTGCATATTCTTTCATTGCTGAATTTAGACTGGTTGTTATATATCCTGCAGTATGGAGTATGTAAAGATTCCGCGTGCGAAAGATGTATGCTATATATACATTTAAGTTATGTTGTGCTAGAGAGAATTTCTCTTATGAATACTTTCTAATTTGGCATTTTATTTTCGAAGTATCAAAACATTTTTGTTGTCTTACTTTAATTCTTTACAGAGTACCCTGTGGTTGTGTAAGTGTTGTGAGTGTCTTTTATTACTCTTTTTGTCGGGTAATGGGCGTGATTGTATGAACACTTTGTCAGTTAATTCTATATTTGTTGACAACACTGGATAATTAGCGAAGAATTCCGCTCATTGTTGAAGGCCTTATAATGACTTCAAGATGAGGAACAATAAAAGCGTTGTTCAATTGCTTTCTTTTCCATGTTTTGTAAAGACTCTATCTGATATACATTTACTCCATATCCCTGCATTGCTTATTTTATGCATCATATGCTTTTCTCATAACTTTTCGATCAAATAGCTTATCCCTCTATACTTAATGAATCTTGAATTAGCAAAATATTGTTGACCCGTGTTTACTGTTTCATTGATAATCGACATAGAATTGCTTCATTTAGTATATAATTTCTACAATGCAACATTGTTGGTTTGACGACTTTCACTTCGTATCTCTCGTTGCTTGTATTCACCATCAATGTTTTATATAAATCATTCTGAATAAATTTTTGTCTCATTAATATTTCAAATTGACCAAAAAGACACAATGTCGTGACTTTTTACACTATATGTGGAACAAGGCTATTGGTAACGACTCAAACATGAATATAATTTTCCTATCATTTGTCAGGTCTGTTGATTAACACTACAATATAGGATGTACTAAACCCAATTATTTCCTCTGAGAAGTAAATGCCGCTTACAATGACGGATAACAACGCTATTAAAAGAGAAATAGTTTTTTTTATCATGTTTGGCACTTTATTTCTAGACCTTTATCACTTGCAAAACGAATTTCATTTAAAACAGCAATAATAAGTCATATATAGGCATGAAGATTCCCTTTAAAATTGCAGAGCAGGTAGATATTGTTATTTGGAGCAAAAGCAGTAACTTTCTGAAGGGGTAATGACAAAAATTTGAATCCTGAGACATTCCTCAAACGAGAACACAGAATAGCAACGACATTAGATACATGTACTTACAAAATATTAAACAGCCGCAAGACACGGAAATAAAAAGGGAACATTCAGAAGAAGTAATTTAAGTATTCTAGAATGGAAATGAATCGATTTTTGCAATGAAAATACCTTGCAGATATGGGTTTCAAAACGTTATTTGCTTTTGTAAATCTCTAGTCTGGTTTCCCTAAATTTACAATTTTCGATCAAATATTTTGTGTTTAACCCACAATTTCTTTTGAAATGCCCGTACCAAGTCAGGTCAATTGCAGTAGACAATTTGTCCGGTGGTTTCCACCTGATTTTCTTTTTGTCTCATGGATTTCGGCTCTTGACAACTCTGTTCGGTAATTTTGTTTTTACCCTTAATCTAACATTTACGAATCCCTTTTTTATCAATACCTACTGTACCATGAATGATGAATGGTTGCTCAGGCGACATTCACTTCATAGCATTTTTTTATGCATCATCAATGTTTTATTCCAATCAATCAAAATAATTCTTTATCACATGAATATTTTGAATTTGTAAAGAGAGACCATGTCTAATTAATTGATCTACACATCGTTTGTGACAAATGAAAAATTCCGAAAAGTTTTAATCATTTGTAATTATTTTCATTAAGGAGGAAATGCCTCTTTTTATAACGGGTAAAACGATTTTGGGTTCATAGGTCTGAAGGGTTCTGGAGTTATTCCCCTTGAAACTTTGAAATTTTGCGAATTTCAGGGTTTGCGACTGATAACTTGTCAATGAAATAATAAATTGTCTTCAAATTTGGTATGTAAAATATTTACAACAAAACTCAGACATAGTTCGACTTTTGGTTCAGAGGACCGAGGGGTTCTAGAGTTATGCCCCTTGAAACTTCGAAATTTTGCATATTTTAGGTTTTCCGACTGATAACTTGCGAATGAAATAACATACTGTCTTCTAATTTGGTATGTAAGTTGTTTACCATAAAATACAGGCCAAGTATAGTTTTGGCTTCAGCAGTACCCCAGGATCTGGAGTTATGCCTCTTTAAACTTTGAAAATTTCTGAAACGCGGCGGGTATCATGTAATGCACCATCACAATTTTTTTTTTTAATTGAAATTATAACGTCATAATTGACGCCAAAGGCCAAGAAAACCCGTATATAATGTATTGCTTTATCATTTATCTTTATCTAGAATTCCGATATGGATTCACTATCATAATTTCAAATTTGGGCATTTTATTATTTTTCCTAATTATGTCACCCCAGACCTAGTCAGGACGACATATTGTTTCTGGTCCGTTTCTTTTTTATTATTATTTTTCTTTATTATTCTTTCTTCCACCTATTTTTGTAGGCTATTTTCTCATAGATGCTTGGACAGAACTCATTCATATTTGGTATAAAGCTGGATCACCATAAGGGGATGTGCATTCAACGAAAAAAAAGTTCAAAATGGCTGCCGTTTTCAAGATGGTCGCCATTTTACGTTAAAAAATTGAGGATTCGATATCTCAAGAATTGCCTTGCAGACATTAATCATTCTTTGTATAAATGTTGAATGAAATGAGAGGAAGGAATTCATGCAAAATAAATTCAAAATGGCTGCCAAAAAGCGTAAAAAAATACGTAAAAACTTCAACTTTCTTCACTATCTTAGGAACTACTTTTCAGAAATTAATTATATTTTGCATAAATGTTCAATAAGATGCGAGGAAGAAATTTAAGCTATTTTTTTTTCAAAATGGTAACCATTTCAAAGTGCGTAAACATTTCAACTTTGTCCGATCTCAACGAAAATTGATTTGTAGGCAGACATTGCAAACAAGATGGAATCATCGAATTGGCTGTCAGGGGCGACATATGCTATAGCTTGCAATTGCAAATCTAGTTTCAAATTCTTATTCTGACCACCCGATGGTTGTGCCCACATCTCATGTGTTTATTATGCTAAGCTTTCGTATCATTGACTCAATGAGTGCCCTGTAGCTGATTAAATGTTGGGTTTTTCTTCTATTTGTCTATTTGTCGTGCAACGGATAACAGAACTTGTAAGAAAACTTTGCCTGTTAATTTCATGTTTGTTGGCGATCCCGCATCCATGATGGTGAATAAAAGGATACATAGTAAATGCACATGAGACAAAGTCTCTACAAATACATGGTAAAAAACAAGCAAAGGAACAACGCTTTTATTGTTGTTCTTCATCTTGAAGTCACCATGAGGCCTTCAACAATGAGCTTTCCTCATACCTCATAGTAAGTCCAAGACAGCCCCTAGCACCGGTTTAAGCGGAATTCTTTGCTAATTGTCGAGCAACGCTACATCCATGTCTTTCTTGGTCATGGGCGCGGGATTGTCAACAAACATCAATTAAACTGGCAAAGTGCTCTTACAATCACTGTCATCCTTTGCCCGACAAAGGCACTAGTGTCTTAAGCTAGTGGACAACTACAACATATAGACAAACACATGGCACTCATCAAGTCGAATGTAAGAAAACTTGGCGTTATAAACTAGTGAGATGTGGGAACTTAAAACAGGTGGTCTGGATTACATTTCGAAATTGATAAAATAAATGCCAAAAGAGAGCATACATCTCTCGCACGGGGAATCTTTTTACGGACTCCACACTGCAGGAGAGACAAACTCCAGTCGTAAATGGTGAATAAAAGATTATGGAGTAAATGCACATGAGACAAAGTCTCTACAAATACGTGATAAAAAACAAGCAAAGGAACAACGCTTTTATTGTTGTTCTTCATCTTGAAGTCACCATGAGGCCTTCAACAATGAGCTTTGCTCATACCTCATAGTAAGTTCAAGACGGCCCCTAGCACCGGTTTAAGCGGAATTCTTTGCTAATTGTCGAGCAACGCTACATCCATGCCTTTCTTGGTCATGGGTGCGGGATTGTCAACAAACATCAATTAAACTGGCAAAGTGCTCTTACAATCAGTCATCCTTTGTCCGACAAAAGCACTAGTGTCTTAAGCTAGTGGACAACTACAACAAATAGACAAACACAGGGCACTCATCAAGTCGAATGTAAGAAAACTTGGCGTTATAAACTAGTGAGATGTGGGAACTTAAAACAGGTGGTCTGGATTACATTTCGAAATTGATAAAATAAATGCCAAAAGAGAGCATACATCTCTCGCACGGGGAATCTTTTTACGGACTCCACACTGTAGGAGAGACAAACTCCAGTCGTAAATGGTGAATAAAGGTTTTGGAGTAAATGCACATGAGACAAAGTCTCTACAAATACGTGGTAAAAAACAAGCAAAGGAACAACGCTTTTATTGTTGTTCTTCATCTTTAAGTCACCATGAGGCCTTCAACAATGAGCTTTGCTCATACCTCATAGTAAGTCCAAGACAGCCCCTAGCACCGGTTTAAGCGGAATTCTTTGCTAATTGTCGAGCAACGCTACATCCATGTCTTTCTTGGTCATGGGTGCGGGATTGTCAACAAACATCAATTAAACTGGCAAAGTGCTCTTACAATCACTGTCATCCTTTGCCCGACAAAAGCACTAGTGTCTTAAGCTAGTGGACAACTACAACAAATAGACAAACACAGGGCACTCATCAAGTCGAATGTAAGAAACTTGGCGTTATAAAATAGTGAGATATGGGCACTAAAAACAGGTGGTCTGGATTACATTTCGAAATTGATCAAATAAATGCCAAAATTTGAAAGTATCAATAGTATATCCATATGAGAAATTTTCTCATGCACAAGTACACCATGACTGAAAAATATAGAGTCATAAAATATGGATGTAGCGTTAAGCAATATCAACCAATGAGTTCCGCTCAAACCGGTGCTAGAACTTACTATGAGGTATGAGGATAGTTCATTGTTAAACGTCTGATGTTGACTTCAACACGGAGAAAAACAATAAAAGCGTGGTTCCATTTCTTGGTTTTGCCGTGTATTTGTAGACACTTTGTCTTATGTGCAAACAAAAAACATTAGCAATAATGGAGTAAATGCAAGCAATGGAACAAAGGTTTCATTATCTGCTTCAAATATCCCGCATCTAGGTATCGAAAGTATCAAATATCCCGTATTCCAATACACAATGATAGGGCCTCATTTAAGAGACCCTATTTAGACCCTTTAGCTTATTTTTTTTCTAACAGAGTTTGCACGTTTTTCGGTTAATGGACTTCCAAATGTTTTGGTTCGATCTGCATTGATAAGACATAAGTTGTCGAAATGCGCATATACAGAAAATAAATAAATAGTAACTTCGGTTTTTGTTATTTAAATTTTTTTTTTCAAAACTCCCTCAACATAGTAAAATATGTCAAAAGTAGATGTGAATCGAACCGTCTGTCAAAGAACGAACAATCCATGGACAACAGCAACATCGGAAACAATAATAAATAAGGATATCACACGAGTACGGGACAGAACAGAAAAGATAGACACACATACAGATGAACAAATTGACCCAATTAAAAACCATGGATGAGGTTAGGTGAATCGGTAGAGTAAGCATCTTCTGCATCGACCGCTGTGTTGAACATGCCAACTCCGGCAGTTAAGTCAAATTCGGTAGAGGAAAAACAAGGGAAAGATCTGTTATCATCCGGGAGGCAGCAATTGAATAGCGATCCTAAATTATAATAACACAATAATATTGAAGAATTAACTATTCTAAAGAGAAACGCATTTCTATACCAATGTTGTTGATATGGATTTCTATGAATAATGTTTTTTTTTCTTTTTAATAATCTAAAATTTTCGATCGAATAGCTTATCTCTCTGTATTAATGAATCTGGAATCAGAAAAATATTGTTAATCCAAGTTTACTGTTCCATTGATAAACGACATGGAATTGCTTTATCTAGTATAAAATTTCTACAATGCGGTATTGTTGGTTTGGCGACAGTCACTTCGTATCTCTCGCTGCTTGTATTCATTATCAATGATTTATATGAATCATTCTAAATAATTTTTTATCTCATTGATATTTTGAATTGGCCAAAAAGACCCAATGTCGTGGCTATTTACACTATATGTGGAACAAGGCTATTGGTAATGACTCAAAAATGAATATATTTTTTTTATAATGCTTTATTGGCAAAAAGAATGTTATATATTGAGACAGAGGCACACATGTAACAGTAATAAGGAAAATATGACATTTAGTTATTATGAAATACTAATTGCAAACAAATTATTAATGAGACAATAAAAAACTTTTTTTTTTCATTTATAATGATATCATGTTTTTGTCTATTTGTTGTGACTGAATTTTTATCTCATTGATATTTTGAATCGACCAAAAAGACCCAATGTCGTGACTATTTACACTATATGTGGAACAAGGCTATTGGTAATGACTCAAAAATGAATATAACTTTCCTATCATTTGTCAGGCCTGTTAATTAAGATATGCTAAATCCAATTATTTCCACTCAGGAATAAATACCTTTGTGTGTAATAGCATATAAAAACGCTATAAAAAGAGAAGAATTTTTATATCATGTTTGGCATTTCATTTCTATACCATTATCAGTTGCAAAACGAATTTCATTTGAATAAAAGCAATAATAAGTCATATATGGGCATGAGAATTTTTTTTAAAATTGCAAAGCAGGTAGAATTTCGTTATTTGGAGCAAAGGCAGTAAAATTCTGAAGGGTTAATGACAAAAATATGAATCGATAGACATTCCTCAAACGAGAACATAGAATAGCAACGACATTAGATACATGTAGTTACGAAACATTAAACAGCTACAGAAATGAAAAGGGGACATTCAGAAGAAGTAATTTAAGTATTCTTAAATGCAAATGATTCGATTTTTGCAATGAAAATACCTTACAGATATTGGTTTCAAAACGTTATCTGCTTTTCCAAATCTCTAGTCTGGTTTCCCTAAATTAACAATTTTCTCATTTTGCCTTATGTCTAAATAAAGCCGCAGATACTACATACGTATAAGGTATCTTCCAGCGTCCCACCAATCTCACACCGCTACACTACTTTTGCGGTGCTCTACGTTCAAGACGCTGGAAGACTTCGCTGAAGACATAAGGCAAAATGAGAGGGATAATTAATAAGGGGGTTGGGGCTTTAAGCATAAAACCCAACTACAAATATA
Source organism: Modiolus philippinarum (assembly GCA_002080025.1). NCBI lineage: Eukaryota > Metazoa > Mollusca > Bivalvia > Mytilida > Modiolidae > Modiolus > Modiolus philippinarum. Next base: position 31,088 of record MJUU01067632.1, read on the forward strand.
TTTAAGGAACAGGTTAAAATTTCCATATCACTATACAAGTAAACGGGGTGACAGTTATTACGAGCATAGTTATGACCATATTAAACATGAGAATTATGTCGGATCATAGATCGATAATTTCGGAGGGAAGTTTGGGGGAACTTTAACATTGGCCTTATGGGCCCAAAATGACCCAATTCACTACTAATTTGTCCGGTGGTTTCCACCTGATTTATCTTTTTGTCTCATGGATTTCGGCTCTTGACAACTCTGTTCGGTAATTTTGTTTTTACCCCCATTCTAACATTTACGAATCCCGGGTTAGTAAAACATTGTTTATCCATTCCTATTGTGCCATCGATGATGAATTGTTGCTAAGGCGATATTCACTTCATAGCATTGTTTGTATTCATTATCAATGTTTTATTCCAATCAATCAAAATAATTCTTTATCACATGAATATTTTGAATTTGTAAAGAGAGACCATGTCTAATTAATTACTCTACACTTGAAAAACTCCGGTAAGTTTAAATCATTTGTCAGATCTACGATATTCAATTATTTTCATTAAGGAGGAAATGCCTCTTTTAATAACGGATAAAACGCTAAAAGGGAAGTTGTTTTATATCATCTTTTTGCACTCTATCTCTAGACCTTCATTATGCTTAGCTTCCTAACTATAAATTCTGTCCATATAACAAACCAGCCGTAAAGGAAAAATAATCCGTTTGTCGTAAAAAATAATTTACAATGAAAAGCATTTTAGGGGACGACCATTTGATTCTGAGGGGGGTTGGGGGTTGGCAGATTTTGTAGATAAATATTCTGTCCCTGAAAAAGTTGGAAATAAATAATCTGTCCTGAATATCCAAGAAAATGATTAATATGACCTTATAGTTATCGGTACGATACGATTATGTTATTGAAAATAAAAATTTTCGTCGCGAAGCGGCGAAAAATAAATATTCTGGAGCGCAAATTTTTGAAAATAAATAATCTGGCTCGACTGAAACTGCCAGGCCTCCCTTCAGAATCAAATGGTCGTCCCCTTAAGCAGACAGTGACAGGCTGTCCTGTAGATATTAGTTTATGTTTCAAAAGCAATGCTAAGAATCTGAATCCGTCACTCAAAAAATTGAAGAAAATCATTAAATATTACACTTTTCACATCTCTCATTTATTTAGATATCCAAATACATGTATTTTTATTTTATCGGCACTGAAGAGACACAAGTTTCAAAAACCAAGTTAACAAGAACTTCGGTAGTTTTGTTATCTATGTCAAACGATGTTTGCATCTAGAAACATAGTTCGAATCCTTTTTCAAATTTTATCTTGTTCCGTTCTAAGAGATTCATGTTCATCCACGTCCCACAAGAAGAACAACACAATCGTACAAATTAAGCTTTATGTAATCAGAGTCGACAATTTCTATAAAAAAAATGGCATCTATCAAAAAATCAAAGCATTGAAGCTTCCTATTAAATCGTGTTTTAATGCCAATCCTTCGGAGGATTGTTCATTTACTCTATATACTAAACTTTTAGAAACAAATCAGAATTTAACTTAATTTCAATTTTGGTGAATTTGATATCATCATGTGTGTTGAATCCAGAACATGCAGATAACAGTGGCTTATCTTAATTAAATTTGTTATACCAGTATTATTAAATTATGTAATACATCATTTTATATTACCATATATCAAGCCATGTTTATCTAGAAAGTAATCGTTGTATCACCCCACTGACGGAGAAACCCATCATAACTGCTGACTTGCAGTTTTATCTGTTGATTGCAGTGTTTTAATATTTTAATCAGGAATAAGCCAGACAAGCGGAACTTTGATTTTAGCTGATGGGTACATGTGTTGTATGCTGAATAATTTTATAAATAAGAATATGGCATTTTATTTCTATATCAGTGACATATCGGTAAAAATCCAGTTTCAAAAATTTTAAAATGTCCCCGATACATAATCAGCTCTGTATAAGGAACCCCTAAAACAAATCCACTTACCGTATGCTTTTCCATCAAATAAGAGACATCATAGTGGTACTCAGAACACAAAGGAAAGTGACACTAGAAAGCATCATAGAGATTTAAGATAATAGAACTTATAATAAAGTATGGAAAGGAAATGTGGTAAATGTCAAGGAGACAACACCCAATCTCCAGGTTTAAACGACTTAAAACAAAGGATCTAGGGGTCACCGTACTGTCTTGAACACAGTGAGGAACCTCAAACCATATAGCAAGCCCTAAATGGCCTTGAAAAGGTAAAAAAAGTCAAATGTCAAAATTCAAATAAGGATATACTTCCGAACTGCAATTTAAAGATAAAACAATTGGCTGTCAAAAGATATTTTATTCAAGTCATATCAAGCTCGGGAAAAATATCTAAACAAATGGGATGGTAAAGAAACCTAGATTAAAATTTACGATAAAAGGGACGATTTTTCTTTTTCCCGTAGTTAATTATCCATTTCTGGATGGCGATGTTTCATTTGCGCCATCATGGTGTTTACATATCTCAACTTGAACGATTTGCTCGAGTATGTAATAACGTTTGCGATTTTAATGAACGGAATCTTTTTATAACTAAAAAACTATTACATCAGGGTTTTCGTTATCACAAACTAGTTAAAACCTTTACTATATCACCGATATAAAGACAATGCAACCTGTAAACATCTAATCAAGGCTGGTATTTCACATCCCTTATTTTACGATAATGTTTTACATAAGAGTAAAAAATACTTAAACTCGCCTAACAAACTTATAAAACCTTTAAATCGTCTAATTCATAAGGGTTATAATTACGGTATTGTCGTCAAGTCATTACGTATGGCCTTCTTTGGTATTAACATTGATTTTTTGATAGGGTCTTTGCATTTTAACTAAACACATTCTAAATTTTTAAAATCTCTTTTGCATGGACACGGGTTATGTATTCCGGTATATGCATGAAATCATTATGCTAAACTCCTCACAGGAAGTGATGTTGGCGGAAGCTGTATACTGAGGATACATAACTTACTTTGTCAGTTGGTAATTGGTCTGGAGCTGGCATGTCAGTTAACTGCTAGTAGTCTCTTGTGATTTCGTGTTTATATGAAAAAGAAAGGAAATGGGGTAAATGTCAAGGAGACAACATCCCATATCCAGGTTAAAACGACCCAAAACAAAAAACCTAGGGGTCACCATATGGTCTTCAACACAGTGAGGAACTTCACACCATATAGTAAGCCCTAAATGGCCCCGAAAAGGCAAAAAAGTGAATAAATCAACGGAAACAAACCACATCCAATAACCCAAATATCAAGAAACTAAAATTTTATAAGAAGACAAGGACCAGCCAATGACCAACATATTCCTGACTTCGGACAGGCGCAAAAATTGCGGTGGGGTTAAATTCGTTTTCTTGGATCCAAACCCTCCCCCTATGTGTGGTGAATGGCTAAAAATAAATACACAAAAAGACTCACAGTAAAAATCAAACTAGAAAAAAGTCAAACTTATCAAGACGAGTACCCTTATATGAAGTACATAAAACATGAAGACAATACACACAGGTACTGTCCGGACAAATGCTGGCAGTTACTGACAGCTAGCTAATGACATAATTTCCGTTGACTATGATATCAGGCCTTCTTACATATGAAATTTCAATTGAAATACTTCTAAATAGATTTGGTATAACAACATCATCAAAGAAAGAAGAACATGATATTGTGCAATGCCAAATACTGCCAATATGAAAAATTGTTTAAATTTAGTTATGGTGTAAAGCATTTAGGAGATGATCAATATTTTTGCCAACAAAAACCAGAAGTAAAGATTTAACAACAATGCTGTATTTATATACTTTATGAATAAGTTTGTTCAACGGATTAATAAGTTTGGAAGGACAATTTTTTAATTTATGCGCTTTGTAAATAATATTGCCATAGAAGTTTGGATGTGAAATTATGTCCGTATATTTAGTTCTTTCAGTTTCATTTTTCACAATTGACTCAGTCCTGTTGCCAACTGAATTTTACTGTTGTTACGATTGTTTTTTTTATTTATCACATTGGCTGTAGGGGGAAGGTTTGGGCCCAATAAAACTAGTTTAACCCCGCCGCAGCAGGTTTGCGCCTGTCCTAAGTCAGGGAATGTATTTAGCCTTTATGTGTCTTGTCTTTTTTCTAGTTCGTTTACCTTATGTCTATAGGAGTCTAGGATGATGTTTATTTCGCTGAACTTGATTA